>JBBYHO010134042.1:0-30125 GCA_038382025.1 Adansonia gregorii | reverse complement strand
CCTCGAGGAAATCCCACAACTCTCCTCGCAGCCTGCTCGAAAAGGGAGCAGCCCACCGCCGGCAAATGAAGATACATCCTCTGTTTCACCATGTAAGGCCCTGGCCTTCTTGCTGGATCAGCCATGTAAAAAACATGAAGCCTACCCATTGCTACTGAGACAAAACCCTGCACTCCAGCACAACAGCTGCAACCAAAGACTGTAGTCAGTGGTGAAACACCACAGGAAAAAAAATCTACCGATCAATAAGCAAACAGACAAGGAACTATTTCCCGAGCAATCTGCTTCAAAAAAAAATTGAAAATCAGGTGCCATTGCTGCTTTCAACAATCTATAGTTTATCTACCATTTTGCTTGAGAATATTGCGTATACAAATTGTCCACATTTCTTTGGCTAAATACATGAAAAAAAACATATCTAAAATTTTAAATGTCATGCACAGTTCAATTTTCTTATCATATTTATCGAATGAAATGTCTTTGTTTTTGTTTAGAGATAATCCATAGGCAACCTGGCTACCAGATGAACCAAGCTTTTCATGCATCGGTCCAATCCAGAAACTTGAAGCTCAACCAACTGTAACTCACATTACACTTAAAAGAAGTAACACTTTCTTCTGATGCTGTCAAATAGAGTACAAGGGAATTATCAGACTAAGGTATTATTCTTTATCATCATCTCTAAAAACAAATTAAAATTGATATGTATGAATGCATTGAAACTTATAGTATACAGCCAAAAGTGACAACAAATAACAACAGGTAATCATGTAACAGATTGTGGTTGCCTCTGAATTATACATTAATTGGATTGTTATTTTTCTCAATAATTAATTTCCATCTACTCAGATTTCTATTTGAGTTCTTGATGACTTTGAAATTTCTTGGATAAATTGTTATAAAAATAATGCTAAAGGTGCAGCTTTCATGTCACTAGATATACAATATATATTTATGCAATCCTTCACTAGTACATTTAAACATATGAATACATATTTATAAACTTATATGCATCTTTTTGATGCAGTGATTGAAAAAAAAAAAAAAAGAAAAAGAAAAAAAGAGTGATGATATGAATACAAGCGCCAAGCACCTGTAGAAATATGAAGCACAACAAACATTTTCAGCTGCAGAATGGTTGATGTTGCCATCGTTCAAATCTTCTGAACTACTCTCTGTTTTTGCTTAACAGTGTACAGTACTTTTTGTCAAGTTCATATGTAAATACAATGGTGCTTTTTGTCAAGCTCATATGTAAATATAATGGTGCTGAAAAATGTTCTTTTGTTCAATGAGATATATAATGAAAGGTGCTTCTTTCTTCCTCCCTTTAAACTTCACTGTCTGTCTATTAAAATGATTTCAAAATCAATTACAACACCCATTGTGAAGCACCAGACACTTCACTAGTTCAAATTAGTTTGTGAACCGTGCTATGTACGAATTTTTTATATTAATTGCTATATAATAAACAGATATTTTAATATGATCATACAAATTTTATTTTTACGTACATATAACATGATATATCTGAAAAAAATTATTTTTAAAAAATTCAATTATTCAATATATAATTAATTTTGTTAAAGCAAAAAAATGAATATATTTAAAAAATCAATAACTAAAAGAATTTACTTAAAAAGATATATATATATATATATAAGCACAAAATTATATAACTTAAAATAGTTTCAACAAAAAATTAATTTATACCTGCGGTAGTAACTGGTGTTACGTTGATTTTTTACTTGTACTAAATTAGGAACCATTTAGATAATGAAAGTTTAATTAGGCAGGTGGGAGTGTTCATTTGGATTTATTTTAGTTATTTTTGTTTAAATGGATGGATTTAATTTTAAAAAAATTAGATAGATTTTGTTATCTTATCATAGTTTTTAACAGTTTATAAGTAATTACCCCACATGTGACATTTGAATTTAATTCTGCTATTTAAAAAAATTAATTACGGTTAAAGTATGAAATTAAGTTATTCATCTAAATAAGCAAATGTTTGTTAAATATTTTAAAAAAATTAATTATGTAAAAATCATATTTATATAATATTTACATACTTGTATATAAATATTAATTTTAATATATTTAGTAGTCTGATTTTTTTAAATTATTTTTTTACGTGACTATACATTTATATTTAAAATTTATATTATTATATTACAAATATTTATTTATTATATAGTAATTAATAATATATATAAAAAAAACCTATGCATCGCGTGAGTCACAAACTTTCAAAATTTATAACATATCTAAAATCAAATATTGAAATGATATAATATAAAAATAATTTTTTTTAAGAAATATATATATATATATGGGGTAATAGTATTAAAAAGTATAAAATATATGATAAAAATAAATAAAATTTTATCCATAACAATATGTTTATATCAACTAAAAAAATAAATTTTATTTCATGAGAGATTTACAAAAATCTAAAAAGATTTGAAGTAAAACTCACTTTTCCCTTTGGCATTAAATAATATATTGGTTTCTAGAATCCATGTTCTTTAATTTGTTTATTTTGCAAGTAGTCTGATTCTCTTTACGCGTTGGAAAAGAGCTAAAAATAAGTCAGCTTTTACTTGTGGCAACAATTAGAGCAGAATTATCTATGAGATCTTTTGAAAACGTTGTTGCTATTTTTTAATTGCCGAATTGGCACTTAATGAAACCAAGAAAAGGTTAAAAAGGTCGATCTGAATCTACCAGGATATTGCAGTTATTACTTGAGAACTATGAATGCAACATGTAAAGTACTTTGTACGCACGAAAATATTATAGATTTTGGACCAAAGTTGTCGAAAAGAAGTGTGGCAACACTTCTTCTTTTAGTTTTCTACGAACAACGTTTATAATTTCATATAAAACTAATAGATAAAGGCTTTTTCAATTTGGTTTCAAACCAGATATACCACTAAATGACGTTGGATTGCACAAAAGTTGGAGAGAGCAAGGGAAAATCTAACATGTTACAGTCAATCTATTATGGAAATATTTTTGTGATAATGGCTAGGAATATACAAGTGGCCAAGAAGTTATATTGAAAATTGAAGTGATTCTATTCGCTAACAAATTTGGAGCACATACCCAAGGCTAATTCTCGTACCAGGTTCTTCTTATCTGTCAATTCATAAATGCCAAAAAAATAAATACTACTTGACCTGCAGCTGTGAATCGTGGACTGAGTTAAGTAATACCTGCACTAACGATACGCATACAACGATACAATTTTTTTTAAAAAAATACGATACAAGGACGGTGGGATATCGTAATAAAAAAAATATTAAATATAAAAATAAAATATTATTTTTTATTAATATATAATATTTTTAATAAACATTTAAATTCATATTAAATAATTATATAGTTATCAAATTAATTATAATATAAAAAAATTTTTGTTAAATATTATTGATAATTTTTATAATTTCTTTCATTTAACATTTGTCAATTTAATTTGATCTTATCTCTTAAATAATTGAAAAAAAAAAAAAAAAGGTTTCACGTGGGTTGCATAACTCCCATTTATTACCTTTCAACCCATCCTACCTCCCAATCGAGCCTACTCTCTCCCTCTTGCCTATCACTCTCTTCTAACTTGTAAGTTCTTCCCCAAACCTCAACGACCCCCGCCCCTTCGTTTGTCATTTTTTTCATTTTTTTCTGCTTCGATTTCTTCAAGTTTCCTCTGCAACTTCGTATTTCTCCTTTTCTCTTTCTTTTTTCAGTATTGTACAGTGGTTGGAGCTAAGAAAAAAAAGAATAAAAAGAGAGAATGCAAAAAGCATGAAACCCTATGGAGCCGTGAACTTATCGTTTCCTCGTCATGTTCCCGTTGTGTCTGATTTGGATTTTTATGTATATTCGGCTATTCTGATATGTATATAGTCGTGTCGACCATGTGTCCGTGTCGAACACATAGCGGACACCAGTACGCATGGAAACTATGTGTATCCATGCTTCATAGACCTGTTGTCAGTCCAACCTTGGGCAACTCATTGTTTCACCTTACATAATCTAGTAATGCCATTGGATTTGGTTGGACATGTTTCGTTAATAGTACAGTCAAAGGGAAATCGTTTTTCTTCGCAATATTATGTTAAATTCAAACAATTCTGGTATATATGACACAAATCCAGACATTAATTTTAAAAAAATTATTTTAAGTTTGAAGAGGATTTGTTTACAGGTGTTGGTGTTTACTTGTTCAATGTGTTTTGATCGGTTTGCCTCGGAAACCACTGATGGTTATAGTTTTTTATTTAAACATGCACGGTAGGAGCCAAGTTTGGAAGCATTTCTAGAAAAAAGGTCCCATGTGTCTCTTTTCAAAGAAGAAAATAAAAGCAACCAAAGAGCAAGATGAAGCATGCTCTTTATTGTTTTAATCAAAAGCAATGACTGGGATAACATCAATTGAAAATATTTTGCAAAGAGATATATCCACAACAATAAACCTGACAGAAGTCAGTAACTTGGATCCAGTTTAGCATTTTTGCTGAAAAGAGCTTAGGATAGAAAAAACTTGGGTTGAAAAAAATATATTTGAAAAGTGTAGTAAAAACATGTGGTTTAAAAATTTTTTAAGCGTTTAACATTCATGTGAAAAAGTACTTTAAAAAATTGAAGTTACAAAAAAAATATATTTAAAATAATAAAAATTTAAATATATAAAAATAATAAAATTATTTTATTCAAAAATTAGCTTATAAATGACAAAGCTTTAGTTTTTTCATTCTTTCTTGCTCTAATAGAATTGAATGAAATATTTTTTTTTTTGAAAAATAATTCCCAAAAGAATTTTTTAAAAATAATATGAAGAAAAATATGAAATTTTTTTTATGAAAAAAAGAAACTATTCTTAAAAAAAAAAAAGAAAGAAAATAAAGTTTTTCCTTTTAAAAACAAAAAAAAAGATAAAGAGGTAAAAAAAAGCTATAAAAAGTTTTTGGTTGCTTATAACGTTTGAAATTTTTTGAATAAATCATTTGGTGAAATTTTTTTAAAAAAATTAGCTATGTGAACAAAAAAAGAAGAAAAAGAAATAAAATGATTTTAGGATTTGATAAAAGTTTTTTTATTTTCTTTTAATTCCTTATCTTTTCATCGACATTTGCATTCATAATATGATTCTTATAATCTGGGCATTGTACATTTGAAAATCCATTTTCTCAAGTTATCTTTGCACTTCACTTCATTTTATATTTTTCATTCATTAATCATCATTGCATTCTTTCCTTCATGAACATCTCATACACATTAGTGTCATACAAACTATATTTGGTTTTAATTTTTTTTTTCTTTAAATAAAGTGCATTAGTGCTGATTTGGTGCTACAGCACCCCATGAGAAATAAGACATCTGCTCTTTTGCATTAAAGGTTGAAAACAAGAGGGATCAATTGGAAGCCTAAATCAAGAGGGATTTTGACTTGACATTTGAGAGGTGGAAGAAAAGCTTGCCAAATGGTGAAATTGCTTGAAAGTTACAATAAAGTCAAGTTAGTTCCTCCTCAAGGGAATTCATCATTTTCGACTCAATTACATCTCGAGCAAACGTGGGGTCAAGACTAAATGACCTTTGTTTGATCCACCACTTGTCAAGATCATACCAATGCACCTAGTGGCCCAAAGATCAAAGTTTTGATAAGGTCATTAAGGATGTTGCTGAGTTGACCATCAAATGAGCAAATTCGAAAGTTTAACCCCAAAAGACCTACACAGAGCAAAAAAATGGGGAGATAATATCATCAATTTTTCTCTCTTCTTTTAGAACAAAAAAAGTTTTTAGCAAAATTTCTTATAGTATAAAGATATCCTAATTTAGCCACCTGCATCCCGAACCACCATCTCTCAATCCGAACAACCACAACAACACAAAGCCACCACAATATCGAAACTTTTTTCGTCGAAAATTTTATAATAAAAATACACAAAAATAACAAAAAAAAAAGCCTAAATCAACATCACCCCTGAAATTAAAGCAACGAAAAACTAACAAAAAACTCACAAAAGAAGAATGAGAATTTTCTCTCTTCTAGAGTTTTCGGTTAAGATATTTATAAGGGCTTTGGGAGCTCTATTAGGGAGGTCGGGTAGCAGGGAAGAACATAGTAAAAATGGAAGCATAAGGAGCAGCGAAATGGGCCTTTTTTTATATATATATAGATGCTTTTACGAGCTCCAAGGGTAGATCTGAGCATTTGGATTATATTTTGGAAAAACATATTGGAAAAAGGGATATCTCAAAAATCATTTTTACCTGGATGATCTTCTATAAATAGTTACAAAATATACATTTTAATTTTTAAAAGAAAAATATAATACATATTATTTTGGAAGAATAAGAAAACTGAATTTACATAAAGCCAAATTTTTCTTCAAAAAAAAATGTCAGTGTAAAAAATAAAATAAATAAATATGGTATAAAATGATTTTTTTAAGGAAAATTTTAAAAGGGATTTCAGGAAGAAGTTGAAAGTATCAATCGGTTCTTGACCTATTTTGAGTAAAAATGGTTAGTGAGATATTACCAGAATATTGAGAATCTGAAAAATCATTTTTAGATGTAAGATTTTTTTTTAAATAATCACAAAATGTACATTTTAATTAAAAATACATTTGGATAATTAAGCTGTGGAAAATCAATTCACGTGCATGAACTATATTGTTCTCCATGAAAATGGATGTTGATACTCGAGCATGGGATTCAAAGGAAGTCGCCTGTTGTTATCCTTAAAAAATCTCTAGGAGAAAAAAAAATATTCTTTCAAACGTCATTAAAAGTATTCAAGGATTCTTCAATAGAAAAGTTTCCCTTTATGTTCAAAAGGAAACATGCGATGAATTAGTTTTGTTTTTAAAAGGATAATGTGACGGTTATAATACATTTCTTGTGCATACTCGTATTTTCGAACTCAATTTTTTTTACATATAAAAAATTATATTTTTAATTAAAAAGGTATTTGTTTTAATATGACAAATGACATTTTCAATATATCATATTTTTAATAAATCCTAAAAACAATGATGACATCTCCTCTTGAGTACTCGGACAAAGTCCCTAAGTAAATCATATGCACGATTTGTGAAATTTCTATGAAATTTCAGGTACCTTTTGTTATATCAGCTTACTATTTCCCTTGTTCGTACTCAGTATACAACCAAAAATATGGTCCCAATAAGGAGACAAAATTTACAATGGAGGTAGCCCATATGATGTGCAAATTGCTATTTAAATATTGAGCTAATTTTAAACAAACAACAAATATTTGAGCATCTCATCTCTCTTTCGATGCCTTGGTTTTCTTGTAGGAAACGAAACTTATCTCGAAACGCTCAATGTAAAAAGTATAATGGGGTCTCTATAATACGGTTAACTAAAGTTGTGTGTTTTATTCACTTTTCAGTTTGTCTTCGCTTTTCCCTTTTGCTTGTTTGTTGGTGCCTTTCTTTTCAAGCATCTCTAAATAACCTTGCGCACTAATACAGAGAGCGGGAGCTGCTTTTTCCACTTCAATATTAAACAACTTTCAATTATCAAATGTCTTTGTTAACGGAATTTCCAAGAGGAAAAGATTATTACCAAATTACAAAGTAAAAGTTTAATCCAATTAATTCATATAGTTATTAATTTTTTTAAAAATTAGTATTCAATAATTGTTAGATTTTATGTGACGACATGGTCATGAAGTGAATTAAAATAATTATTCTAATTACGGTGATATTATTTAGATAAATTTTATTTAAGATAAATTTTAAAGATAAGAGTTAAAAATTAATTAAATTCTTATTCAATTACTAATTAGATTATAGATTCTTTGATAGTAAGATACAGTGTACTTGGAACATCTGTGCTTGAGGCAAAGTCGTGTTTCTTGATCAATAGTGATAGGCTCGTTCCTTTAAATTATATCTTACAGCAATTTGAATGTTAATATCTGAAATCATTTCTCATCTGTGCAAAAGGAATTAAAAACAAAGACAAAAAACAAAAGCAAAGTCCCACATGAGCAAACTTCATCATTGATGTAGTAGACAACAAGATATCTTAAAGTGAGCATTAAACCAGTCAAGATAAAAAGAATATTAGGTTGATCTTTTCATTGCATTTGAAGACTAAATAACTCAACATCCCATTGACTCATATGAAAATAATAATACATAAGAAAGTGCGTTTAAAAAGGTTGGAACTTTTCAGGTGAAGCAGCATCCATGAAAATGTTGACAGTGTAAGAAGTTGATTCGGATATGTCTTCCATAGTGATGTCTGCAGTTCCCAGTTTAAACTCAGTTCACAGCAACCTTTTCTTTTTCCCCTTGGCAAGTAACGTTTGCTTGATAAATTGAACTTGCCTAGGCTTTAAGCAAGAACATCAATGTTGTCAATTTGGTGCCTTTCAAACTCCAAATTGAGCTCCCTTATGGAATATAAGACCTTCAAGTGCTAGAGGGCTTTCCACAAATGGCCAAAAGAACAGAATCATACTCATCTAAGACCCCTATAATCACGTACCATACTTTCTGGTTCCAGCGGCAAAACATTCACTATGCTTTCCTGAGCTGGAAGCCAAGATTCGGATGAGCTAGTTCGGTTACACCCCATGATTGTTTGGTATGACTCAATCAAGCAATGCCTGCATTTCGGGCAGGACGAGTGGGATTTAAGCCACTCATCAATGCAAACAACATGGAATCCATGGTTGCATTTGGGAAGAAACCGCAGGCGCTCACCAGGCACAAACTCGGACAGGCATATGACACATGCCGTGTCCAGCCCGGGCAGATTCATCTCTGCAGAGTAATTTGCAACAGGAAAAGTCTCGAGAGCTTTTGCCTCGATTCCTCTATTGGCTGTTGCAGATGAAGAGTTATTATTGGACTCAGAAGCTGTCCTGGTTGAGCCACTTAACGCACATCTCACAATGAAGTTCAACCACAAAGAGCAAATTACGCCACACAAAAGGACTGACAGTACCGTGAAAACATTTTCATTTAAGTTGGTATTTTGATAGTAAGGGGGAGGTGCTGCTATGAGTGATGGTTGGTGGGGAGGTTTGTAATATAGGAGTAATTTTCTTGAGTGAAAATTTGCAAGAAAATCCTGCAAAAGTTCTGAAGATATAGAAGAAGTTGAAGACATGCTTTTAGAAAGTTTGGATAAAAATGCTTAGCAAAGCAATCAAATGGGGGGAGATTTATATATAGGGAAAGTTGAAAGACTGAGTAGTGTTCAACAGATGATTAATTTTATCCGTTACTTTTTCCGGTTATTAGCATCCAACGAGGCCTCAGCCTCTTTCCACTAACCAAATAAAGGCCTATCAAAATGTACTGGATATGATGTTACATCCTTTTCTTAATATTGGTTCATTTAAATTATTAAATATTTGTCCCAAAAATGTGATAAAAGTTTTCAATTTTCCTTTTTTTCTTTTTTCCTTGTCACCCATTAGAATTTGTAATGGTAGATGTCGAGGGTCAAACTCAATTAATTTTAGAGAAGGTTAAAAGCTCATATAAAATTCAAAGGGTTAATTCAGATGTTCATTATTAAAATAATTATTTAATAAGTTTAAAATTTGAAAATTAATATTTAAAATTTATTTTTTAAAATTTTAGATTATCATTTTTTATATAAACAAATACGTTATTGATGTACCGTAAAGGAGAGAATTTGCTCGAAAATAAGATTTTTACCCAAATCTTATCACATTTTTACAGCCAGAACTAAATTTAAATGACATGACAAGATCAGAAGGAATAAAAATAGTATTTTTGATCAACTGGATGCATTATGCATGTCTAGACTAGAGATGTTTATAGATCAAGTTACTTATTTAAGTTTAAAAGCCTATCCAATATATAAAAAAGTTTAAATAAAAATATTAAATCTGAAAATGGGCTTAAGCATAAATTAGGTCTATTTAAAAAAATTGGTCAAGCCTTGACTCATGCTCTCAAGGCCCAAGCCAACCTGGCCCCAACCTATTTTACAATTATGTAATATATTACTTTGTTTATATTTTCATATATTAGATAATTTTTATTATATAAAATACATATAAGTAATATTATAATATAAATATTAAAAAATATTTTAAGGTATTTAAATTTTGAAAGTCAATAAAAGAAAATTATTAAATTACTAAAAATTGAATTTTTAGAAATATATATTTTTAAAAAATAAATTAGAAAAAAAATATGGATGGGCCTAAAAACCGGTTAGGACTACCTATTTATAAAGACAGATAGTTAGACAAAATTTGAGTCTATATTTTGGGTCGGGCTAAACTTGAGCAAATATCAATGATGTTCATACCATACTTACTCCCTACCCACTTCGACTTAAGAACACCTCTAGTCTAGACAAGTTTTTATTTTTTTTATTATTTGCTTGGAGAACGAGGATTTTAACTTTGAATGGAAAATTCTGGCTCATGCATATTGATATAAGCATAAAACTTAATCATAATCAAATAAACACAGTAGAATTAAACAAAAAAAATCCAGATTTCTTTATAATCTTAGGTAGAGATGTACATGTGATCAAATAGTAATTTTAAAACACAGATCTAGTAGAAATCATACCTTCCCAGAAACTCATAACTCTAAGAGTGTGATCCATGCACAAACGCATCACGAGTTGATTACTGCAATCTCTTTTTGAGGCTAAAAACAACATAAGTGCCAAGCCTCTAATGGTGATCCACACAGATACTTATTGGAACCTTTATGAGGTCCGGTGGTTCTTCGCTACTAGCCGAAAGGCTTTTCAACCCTTAACCAAAAGGTATATAGCCATCAGGCACAAATTTGAAGTGATTTGGGAACAATTCCCTTGCTTGTGACACCAAAAAGAAGAGAAAATAACTCCGTAAGGAAGTACCTTTTTTTTGCATATACGGGCAAACGAATCCAAAAATCATAAATTTTGATTATGATTAATTCCTTTAAAATAGAAAATTGATTTTTAATCTTTCATTGTAATCAAAAAAACTTTTTGTTTGCCTGGAATAAAAATCTGCACAATCAGGTATAGAGAAGTAAGGATTTCAGGAGTTAGCCAATTTTCAAAACTTTTGTGAAAAATTAAACTCTCAATGCTAGAAAACTATTTGCCTATTTTTCATATGTCAAGAACAATTCAAAAACACTAAAAAAATTATGAAAACTCAAAAAGAGCATAAAGAAACACGAGTGTTGCGCCAAACCCTTTAGAGAAGTCTAAGGTTAGCGTCTAGAGTTTTCCTGATGCCTTTAATCACCCAAAAAACCTTTAACAGTGTATTTAAATACACCTTAGGCTAGGTTAGGCTTGACTAGTGGGTCAATTAAGCCCATTACTAATATATCTAAAAGGTGGCCTCACCTTAGAATATTTTTTTGGAGTCCAATTAAAACTATTTTAATTAGCTTGTGCAAAATTGGGTTTTAGTATTAACTTATCAATATTTAGGCTTAATAGCACACCAAAGATGTTATTTCTTACACCAAGCCAATTAACAAGTTCAACTTGGAGTAACTCACAACTAAACTTTCTTGACCTAATAATTAGAGCTTTTGGCCCAACCCTTAAATTTGCATATTAGATAATTTAATTCATAGTTAAATTTTCTAACCTAAGTAAAACAGTTTTACTTCACGTAAATATTATTAAATAATTAATTAAATAATTATCAAATAATTATTTAATTTTTTAAATATAATTCTTTGGCTTTATTTAATAGTATTCCTAAAACCATGTTTATAGATAGGCATTATTTTGATAAAACATTATTATCTTTATTACCATATTAAGACATCTCTAATTAGATTTCATAAATCTAATTTATATCTTCAATAATATTTAATTGAACTCATTCAGTTAAGTCCTCTTCAATATACGTTTTATTTAATTAAGTCATACTTAATTAAATCCCAGTTTTAATCTAATATATCATCTTATTGTGTGTGACCATTAGGCTTCCATCATAACGAAAATAAATATAATTATCCAATTAAGTGTGTTTATATTTATAGACTAAGATTGGCCTCTAGCAAGGCACCACGGCCACCCGGTATGCAGAAAAGGTAAATATGATCTCTTCAGGAAACCTTTTAGTAACTAGCTTCTCAGTGTACTTCAATCCTTTTACCATATATCCCAGAAAGACTATTAGCATGGTGCAATATCTATTCATGTATCAATTCATATTAGTTTCTGCAGCTTTTAGTTAACCTAATGAATTTAGAGAAACAATTTCTCTTAAATCCATCATGTATCGCTAATAATTTTATCGAGTTAACCAAAGCTAAGAACATATTAGATATGTCTGCAATGTCACTAGGAGTGGTAAATCCTCTCTGGATCACTCATCCATCTTCGTATAGTTCATGTCATGCCTAAAACCACCCTACCATAAGCATCCATCTATTGTGGACCCATTCGTGAAGGAATCAAAGCATGACACTCCCTATACAAGCTAACCTGGTATCTCAAGTTTAAGCACTAATATACACGAATGGCACAGGGAACATGTTCTATAGACACTTGAGTGACTTATACCAAATGAAATTCTCATACAGGCCATGTTTAGTGAACTTGTTTCTACAAAACAAGCACCCATATGCTATCCCCATGTATCTCTATACTTCAACTTCTGTGAGATCAAAGAGTTGCACACATCAAATGTAAGAAGGCTCATCATATGCTAGTTTTTGTGTATTGTCAATGTCTTGTCTTGATGATACGATGACTAGGAACGTTTTAAAAACATGAATTTAATGCATAAGGATCTCATCATCATAACTCATTACTATCTTTGCAAAGACCTTGTGTTTCATGAGCTTCATCCAATCAGCGTTTGTATGTTTGTCAACCACACCACTAACATGAAAGAAAACTTTGAATCACTAACTAGAGTGATTAGTTTGCATTATTAACTATTATATGCATCATCTAATCCAACTTATTCTTTTAAGATGAACCATGCACCATTATTAAGTTGTCATTGCACTCTCTCTATACATATGGAAAGGATATACTTAAACTAGTGTAAAACTCATTAGTTTTACATTTTTTTTAACCATTGATTAATGTTATACTTAAACTAGTGTAAAACTCATTAGTTTTACATTTTTTTAAACATTGATTAATGTTTATCCAAAGGTTGAACAAAAAAAGCTAAAAAAGTAAAAATTAATGATAAGTTAATTTTATAATTAATCGTTGGATAAATATTAATTAATGGCTAAAAAAAGTATAAGACTAAAAAATATTTATATTGATGTAAGTGAATCTTTCCTTATATATATATATATATATATATATGTATGTATATATGTTTGTTGTTGGTTCTTACCCAAGCACAATTAGAAACAATGATGTCTCCAACATTGCCCACAAACTAAACAAAAATGTTCCGCATTTGGCATGTAATCAAGTTTGTGCTCTTCTCGCATTGCTTTCGAGCAGTCTCATAGCAATCTGTTGAGTTCCAATTATTAAAGAAAAAAAAGCCTGTCTTGTGGCTCTAAATTGAAGTTCATAATCCATGAGATCTTGAGAAAATCTGTGCTTAACAATAATTAAGAACCAATAACTTATTTTAAGATTGTAAATTAAACATAGTTTGTTATTCGGTTTCTAGTACTTGAATTTGGAATTGTTTCAGTACTTCCTATTTATAAAGGTGAATCTTTGAATTTTTTTTTCAAAAAATATATATTTTCTACTCGTTTAGTTAGTGTCTATAAGATTAGTTATACGTAAATTAACTATGATTTAATATTATTATATATTTAAAAAATATAAAAATAAATTTTAAATTCAAAATTATTTATAAATGTTTTAAATTCATCACCAAATAATTATCTAAAAAATGTATAAATTTAAGAAATAATAATTATTATTTTTATATATTTTATTTTTTCGTAACTATAGCTATCAAAGTTTGATTCTTGATTATTGAAATTAATAGTTCAACACTTTATAAACAAATTACTTTATCATTATATTATATATTTTATTTCACAATAATAATATATTTAAAATCTGAATTCATCTTTTCAAATTCAAATACCGAAGGAAGAAGATTCACACAAGTTTCGGAGAATGAAGACGCTATATTGCACAAAGCCTGCGATAGAGAAAGAGAGCATTTCTCTCATTGGAGCTGAGATTCCTTGAGTGGAAACCAACTCATTTTGCAAACTACCATTTGTACATTGGTTTAGGATAAAGCCGACAAAAGGCCCTTTTTTTAAAATCAAATAATCATTAGTCTTACCCACACTCCTTATATAGGTAAAATAAATAAATAATTAAAAATGTGAAATAATTAAAAGAATAAAAAGAATAATTAAAATTTTTTTAAATAATTAATTTTATTGTTTTTTAAAGAATGAATTAGGAAGGAGTTACTTAATAAATGAATAAAATTTTATTTAAAAAATTAAATTATTAATATAATTTTATATCTCATAAAAAACTTATATATTTTTTTATTTTGTTATTAAATTTATATGTAATTTTTTTAATTAAATTGATATCATTTAATTTATGACATTAAATTCAAAAGAAATTATTATTAGTATAGATCGTTTTGTTAAAGGAAAAAATGGGAAAAGCCAAGACAGTGGCAAATATTAGGGGTCAATTAACTTTTGTGTGTTGCCAAGAGGCGTACAAGTAGAAATGGCGAGTTCTCTTTCTCTTTGTTTCATGTCTATTCCATAAAATCTTATATATTCCGATAATATTCGAATAACTTGAATATGATATTTCTAGAATAAAATTTTTAAAATCTAATCTTAATACCTTAAAGAATAAAAATTAGAAGGTTCGTACTAAGCTTTATAGGAATGCTGGTCTTGGGAGGAAAATATAAAAGAAAATGATTGGAGCAATCGTAAGAAAATACAATTCAACTAACCTAATCAGCTCAAATAGATTTATTCATTGATCAAATTATTATCAAATCCGCAAATGTGATTTTATTTAAATTAGGTTTAAAATAATACTATATTAGTAAAATATTTACATAACTAGCTTTAAAATTATACGTTAGAATATTAATATAATAATGTAAAATTAATACTTTAGTATTTACCAAGCTTAAGCATAACTAAATAAGCGGATCAAATTTCAGACTTTGGACAAAAGATGTAGAGGTTTCAATTGAGCATAATTTGACTCATCCGAACAATGAACACTTTTGATCAAAAGAATTTCATGAAATTAAAAGTCTAATTTTTTGTCGATTCGGAGCAAATTAGGAAGCGTCTACGAGCAGACAAATTGCAAATAGGAAGAAAAATTCCTTGATCACCATCTGTTTTTGGCCATCTCGATCATGAACACCGGTAATAAAAAAAATAAGAACATAATTTTCTTTTTCTTTTCTTACCATTTTCGTTTTTTTTTTCCGATATTTAAAATGAAAAGAAAATAAGTAAGATAATATAAATAAATAAATAAATAAAGGGAATAAAGTAACAAATTGAATCATTCTGAGGACGCCCTTCCCAATCCAATTAAAATTCAATTTGACATATGTAAATCAAACGCTCTTAATTCGAAAGCCAAAGGGTAAATTGGAGGTCTAACAATGAATTAAGTGCAAGTTCTCATCAAAAGCAATTTAAATAGTCCGAAGCCAATCGTAAGATGAAAAGAAATTTAAAAGCCAAAAGGCCCAAAAACATTGAAAGCCCATTCGGTGGAATTCAAATAAAATCTGAAAAATTGAGTTTAGTTTAATCTCAAAATATTGTGAATAATTGAGTTGAAATTAAATAGATTTGATTGAAATTATTTTTATAAAAAATTTATAAGGATCTAAAACAAAATTAAGTGTTCAGATTTCTATTGCAAAAAACTGTACATGATTCGCTAATCAAACTGATTAAATTGAGAATTTGTGTTTAGTTTAGTGTGGTACATATTATAGAATTGAAAATTTAGAGAATCGATGAAAAATCAATTGGGCTAATAAAAAATGAGAAAAAATTGAAAAAACTGGGCTTAAGTTTATTTTTAATTTTTTTAAATAAAATTCTATTATAGTTAATGAGATCTTAACCTTTAACTTATTAAATCTATATTAAAGACCATACCTTTTATATAAATGTATAGTTTTATTACTTATTTACTATATTTAATACTTAGTATTAAAATTATTTATTTAACATTTAAAATCTTTTCAAATTAACAAATATGCTTCAACTGGTTGGATTGATTAAATCAATAATCTGAAGGTTTAACCGGTTTGACCTCCGATCAGATTTTTTTTTTTAAAGTTGGTTTATACTAAAAAAGGCAAACTTGCTTCATGAATCTCAACAAATAAAAGGTAAAATTGTTCTTATCAAGTTCACCGATATGGATAAAAATTTTTAAAATTGAATCTCAAATTAATGTCTTGATTGTATTTACATTTATTATTCGAAAGCTTAAAAATGTATGAAACTACAACATGTTTGGTTCACATGCATAGTTATTCCATTACAAGATCATTTAGCGCATTGATGTGGTTGTTTGATTCCCAAAAAGGCCAATTCCAGCTTTATTCCTCAAACTCTCAAAATAGTTATTTAACATCTCTTTCACTGAATTGGTCATTCCATCTTTGGACGTAATATAAAATTGCTTTAAGAATTTAAATTTTCAAACCAAACTACTACTATAATTGTTTCATTCCATTCTATTTCAACTTTATTCCATTTTCATAAAATAGTTATGTTACAGTGAACTAAGCATACTATTAATCAATAAGATAAACATGAGATAATAGATATAGCAAAGAAAGAAAAACAATGAATGAAAAAGAAATTATAATGAAAATGCGTTATATTTATCAGTTTATTGAAATGATAAATTAAAGATAAAGAAACCATGCATAAATGATGTGCTAATACTTATGGGCATAAGCATTTAGGGACTTAGAGATTTGACTACTTTACTTGGCAGAAAAAAAAATTCAAAGATGGCAGGCGACTCCAACTTTCCCCGTACTCCTCTAAGCCTTCTCACCATTTTGTCTTAGCGTAGTCAGGTAAAAAGCTTCCACTAACATTAGTCTTAGCACTCCTAAAATTCTAACTGGCCAGTTTTGACTAAATCTTAAACCTTACGCTTTAGGGCTTTGAATTTTTTGTATAATGACCCAAAATCCCGAGATGATAGTTACAAGTAGCATTGATGTCATCTACCTAAGGAAATGAGTTTCAGTAAAACTTACAGAAAATAAGGGGATAAGACTCTTTAGCAGGCGGAGTTGAGAGAAAGAATATAGGTGCTTTCATAAAAGATGGAACCTCTATAAATTATTGAATTTGATTTTTTTAACTTTTTATTTCTACTTAAGTTGCATATATATATATATTATATTTATGGTATTATTATTCAAACTCTAGTGTATATATAAATCAGAGTCCTTCTAGGGTTTGGAAATATGTTCGCGATTTCTTCACTAAACTAAGAAATAATCATAATAACTTAGTTTGAAATTCACGTCTCATAACATTTTAGGAGTCAACTAAAAATATTGGAATATTAAAATAAAAGCATCTAATCATATATGTTAGTAAAAATTGATAAATTAGATAGTTAATTTAACAAATTATTGAAGATACATATATGTGGTTCATTATTTGTATTTTTTGAGTTCATCCTCATGTTTATAAATAATATAAATATATATAGATATAAAACTTTTATCTTAAATATTAATGACTAGGTAAGTTATGAAAATTAACTTATTTAGGGAGGGAGATGTTACTCCTGAATTACTGCAAAAAGAACAAATGTTTAAATCGATACTAGTGCAAAAATCAATAATTAATTAATTAATTAATTTTATAGAAATAAAGATACATGTTATCAAAGATTCAAAAAGTTAAATGTTATACGATCGAGTCAAAGTTAAACTTCTAACTTTAAGATGTTTATTGTCTACCACTAGCGTGCTTGATAAAATTTGCAAAATGTCCCCTAAGTTTCCTCAATCTCGATGCGATTGCTAGCACTTACAAGCTAACACTATGAACAAGAGATGTTGAAATTCTCTCTCAGATGAATATAGGAATAGAGAGGAGTAGAGGAAAGCAAAGATGATTTTTTGGTGTGTTTTCCCTTCTCCAGTTTTACACTTACTCATAGGTGTTAAAATGTAATTTGATCATATTTAAAAGATAAAATCTTTTTCAATTTTAAAATTTAAAATTTAAATTTAGATTCTAAAAATCCAAATAATATCATAATTTCAATTTAAAATTTAAATTTCAGATGATAATTTTAAAATTCAAATTGGATAACTGATTTTGAAATCCAAACAGAATATCTTATCTAAACTCGATTATCTTTCTCTTCGAATGGGCATTATGAGAATAATTTTTTATTCACCTAGGATATCAATTATGCATCATATTTATGCATCGTATATCTGTGTATGACAAACTACATATTTTGTATTTATACATAAATTTTTTAACCGTTGATATCCAACAATCTCCCACATAATGGAAATTGTTCGAACAAAATGACAAACTAACTTGGAATATGAAAGAAAATAGCTTGAAGAGTTATTGCATCAGGATAGGTAGCGTTTGACCTTGAAACTTTCACAGTGATAACTATTGGATTTACTCAGCTAACTAGTGAACTTAAATGTCTTGAACTATTCAGCCTTTCTTATAAACCAAGACAATAGGTGCCACACAATCCCTCTTCAAACAACCTTGGTTCTCATGGTTGTGTTCATTTTGGCTTAAACACATCTCGATTTTTAAGAATGCTTTAGAGAGTTCAGCATCATCAGTTCTCACAGAAATGACCATGTTTCACGTTCACATAGGTGATCTCTTATCAAAAGTATCCTGCAATAACCAACTTGATTTTATCAAGATATAATGACCATTAAAAGCATAGTTTATCCTAACTTTTTGCAAGTAGCACTAGTTCAATGTAAGAAGGGTAAGAGGTTCAAACTTTTTTAGTACTTATACAAAGTCGCCACTACTTGGTTGTCCCTTTGAACCTAGATCATGGGATCTTTATGGGTTGTCATTATGTTATTTTTAATTATAGGCTTGAGTCCCATTTCCCTCAATGATTTATCGACTTTGCTCTCTTGTTAAGCCTTTCATAAATGGATCTATGATATTATCCTTTGATTTCACATAATCAATTAAAATAATTCCATTTGAGAGCAATTGTCTCATAGTATTGTGTCTTTGATGAATATGCCGAGGCTTATTATTCTACAACCCTAATAATTGCAAATTGGTTATCACAATATATACATATTGTCAACCTAGGTTTTAGCCTAACTTGCCTAAAAATTTCAAAGCCATTCTACTTCTTTTCCAGCTTTATCTAAAGCAATAAACTCAAATTCCATCGTGGATCTGGCTATTCATGTTTGTTTAGATGATTTCTAAGACATTGTAGCTCCACCAATAGTAAAGACAAATCCACTAGTGGATTTTATGTCTTTAGTATCCGATATCCAATTTGCATTATTGTATCCTTCCAGTACAATTAGATATTTCATCTAGTATAGTTCATAATTTGAGATGTATCTGAGATATCTGAGTACTCTCATGATCACTTTCTCATGATCCTATCCCAAATTACTCATAAGTCTACTCAATTTGCTTATTAAGTAAGCAATATCTGGTCTTGTGTAGTTCATTGGATACATTAAGCTACCAATTATACATGAATATTCAACTTAAGATATTGCATCACCAATACTCTTCCTCATCTGTAAATTTAGATCTATGGGTGTTTGGCTACATTGGTATAATTCTTATTAAACCTTTCAAGGATCTTATTTATATAATGATCATGAGTCAATACCAAGCCATCTTGTGATTTAGAAACTTTAATTCCTAAAATCACATCCACTACACCCATATCTTTCAAATTGAACTTATTGGTTAACCATGATTTGGTAGCCCTAATGATCTTATCATTACCGCCTAAACTCAACATATCATCTACGTATAGACAAACAATGACATACTCCTTCTTCGTATACTTTATGTATACACATCTATTGCATTAATTAATGTGAAACCTATTTGACAATATTGTTTTGTCAAACTTCTAACACCATTGTTTTGATGCTTGCTTTAAGCCACATAATGACTTAAGAAGCCTATACACATTTCTTTCCTTACCCAGAACTACAAGCCTTTCAGATTGTTCCATATAGATTTCTTCATCTTATTCACCATTCAAGAAAGCAATCTCAACATCCATTTGGTGTATTTCAAGTTCGTTAAGGGCCACTATAGCTATTAACATTCAAATAGATGTTATTCTCGGAACTGGTGAGTATTTATTGAAGTAATTGAGCCTTTTTTTTTGCTTTTACCCTTTAATAACAATTCATGCTTTATACTTGTCTATAGATCCATCTTCATTCATCTTCCTCTTATATATCCATTTGGATACTAATGATTTATGCCTGCGTAGAAGATCCATTAATTCCTATGTAACATTTTGCATGATGGATTCTATTTCATATTAATGGTTTCTTTCCAGCATGGTGCTTTTAGAGATGACGTTACCTTTTTAAATGTTTGAGGTTCATTTTCTAATAAACACGTTTAAAAATTCAAACCATAACTAGTATAAACTTTAGCCCATTTTCTCCTTTAAGAATTTATTTGCTTCTTCTCATCCACATGTGGATCACTCATTGAGTAGTCATAACTCTTTTTGTAGTCTTATTTTCTTATGTTTCGTTGTATGGAAACATATACTCAAATATGAGGCATTTCTCGATTCCTTAATCATATTGACATGAATGTCAGGAATGTTTGACTTATACATAAAAAAGCAATAAGTCACACTGTTGTTTGCATATCCAATGAATACTCAATCTACAGTCTTAAGTTTGATCTTACCTTTTTAGGCAGAGGAACGGCCACCCATGACACCATTCCACTTTCATGTATTTGCAGGAAAATTTCTGACCTTTTCATAACCCATACAATGTCTTGTCCAAATTCTTGTATGGTATTTTATTTAATATACAATTGGCTGTTAAAAGAGCCTCCCCTCACAAGTTTTAAGGTAATCATTCACTTATTGCATCATGTCTTTCAAAGACGATTCTTACGGTCTGCAATATTTTTTATCAAGCTAAGTAAAGAGTGGTGGTTTGATGGATTATTCCATTTTTTTATCAAAATTCATCAAACAATAAAGTGTATTCACCAAATTGATCACTTTTTATTTCCTTAACTTTCTTATTTAATTGATTTTTAACCTTATTTTTAAAGAGTTTAACAACTTATAAGGCCTCATCTTTGCTTTTTAACAAATAGATATAACAATATCTCATACAAACATCAATATGAGTAATAAAATACTTCTTACCACCTCTAGTTTGCACAAATTTTAAGTAAAAAATATCCGTGTGAATTAAATCTAATAGTTTGCTTTGTCTTTCTACATAATGAACGGAGCCTTAGCATATTCGAATTCCACACATGTTTCATATTTATAATTTTTGTCAATCTAAATTTTCAAAAGTAAATCCAAATTGCTAATCCTTTCCAAATTCTTATAGTTCACATGACTTGATCTACCATGTCATAGATTAGAAAATTTAAGCAAAGAAATGAAAAAAAGGCTTGCTTTATTGATATTCTTGTTCTTTAAAATTGCCATTGTGCTGAACTTAAAAAGCCCATTACATAGGTAACCTCTCCCTATAAACATCTTGCTTTTTGAAAATACAAATTTGTCTAACTCAAAAATCAATTTAAATTTGTTCTTGCTCAACAGTGAGTTGGATACTAAATTCTTGCAGATTTCAAGGGCATGGACAACGTTGTTCAAAGTCAGTTCTTTTCCAGAGGTCATTTTGAGCACCACCTTCCCATGGCCTAAAACCTTGCAGAAACTCTTCCTATCAGAATGGACATGACAAGTAACACTGGTATTAACCCACCAAGTCTTCAAGTTCTCTACCAGGTTTACCTTTGACATTATAGTGGCCAGCATAATCTCATTATAATCAACCATGTTAGCTTGAGTTTTTCTTTTGTTATTCTTGTTTTGATTTTGATGGCAGCCTTTTGCATGGTATCCAATCTTATTGTAGACAAAACAATTTCCTGTGAACTTCTTGGCACCTGCTCCTTTGTTGCCTTGGGAGGAAGTCAACCCAATAATCTTATTTTTGTTAGTTTGAGGCAAACATTCCATGATGTTTGCCTTGGCTTTAAAAGACTAAGCCCTGACTTGGTTCTTAGAACCTCGGTTGTTTTCCTCTATCCTCAGTTGGACAATTAGGTCCTCCAACTTCATCTTCTTCTTCTTATGCTTGAGGTGGTTCTTAAAGTCTTTCCATGAGGGAGATAATTTCTCAATTAATGCGACTACTTGAAATGACCCGTTTAGTATCATCCCCTTAGCATTGATCTCATAGAAGATCTACTGAAACTTTTGAACCTAACTAATCACAGTCTTGGAGTCCACCGTCTTAAAATCCAAAAATTTATTGACTACAAATTTCTTTGTGCTGGCATCCTTGGTTTTGTATTTCCTATATAATGACTCCCACAACTCTTTTGTTGTCTTCATTGGACTGTATATGTTATACAACTAGTCATCCAACCTATTAAAGATATAGTTCTTGCATAAAAGTCTGAATGCTTCCATCCTTCAACTGAAGTTACAATTGTAGCATTCATTTCTGCCTCCTAAAGAACCAGGGACTCTTTTTTTCAGGAACCTAGACAAATGTAAGGTTGTTAGGTAAAACAATATCTTTTGCTGCCACCTTTTGAAGTCTACCCCTTTGAACCTCTTAAGGTTTTCTCCATGCATTGCATGCGAGGGTCGCAATGCAACAGACGCACTTGCATTCTACAAGGGTAGCTGCGCTACAAGCGCACTTGTGTTATTGGTATTCGATTCAACCATCTGTTATTGAATAATAGGATTAACTCGGTTTTGTTTATCAATAGTTAAAGAGAAGATTAAACAACTATAAATATAAAATTTATGTGAAAATATATAAAAAATGAACAGTAGTAAAATATTGATTAAAAGAAAACAATTTAATTAAAACATATATACGACATAATATAGCTATTTTGCAACTATATTATACAGAATATGCATTAGAAGTACATATGTAGATCATGTATATATAAATCCTGGAAAAACTTATACGAGAATCAAAGAATACTTGAGAGAATATGTTGCCGGTATATAATACAATAGACATGCTCATTAATGACTCACGTTATCATGTGAAAATATAGGCAGGCTGGTGATTGACATATAAAACATAATATATATATATATAAGCCAATATCTAAGCACCAAGCTATCAAATCAACGTTAATCAAATATTAATATCAAATCAAAATGGTATAGTCAAGTTTTGATCCAGTCAATTCTACGTAAGGTACGAAAAACTAGTAATCACGTGTAGTTTTTTTTTAAAACAAACACAAGTCAATATAAATCAAAATTGCAAGACGTGATAACAGAATCCTGAAACCAGAATCGAACAGAATGTGTAGGGAAATTCACGAACAGATCATATATAATAGTATATTAGACTATAACAGTATCGAGAAAAGAATAAATTTGCAAAAAAAAAAAAAAAGTAGCCCGTAAAAAAATATCTGATAATAAACGTCTTAAGATTGTTATTCATAAACTACTATAAAACGAGCAAACTATAAAATCGATATCCTTACATATATAGATAATTAAATAATTAATTAATCTTATGGAAACAAAGATACGTGTTACAAAAGATCTAAAATGTAGAATCTTATATGACGAAGTCAAAGTTAAATCTCTAACCTTAAGATATTTATTGCCTGCCATCAACGTGCTCGATAAAATTCACAACATGTCTCCCAAATATCCTTGATCTCGTTGTGATTGCCAACACTTACAAGCACAATACTACGAATCAGAGATGTTGAAATTCTCTCTTAGATGAACACAAGACTAGAGAGGAGTAGAGGATAGCAAATATGAATTTTTTTCGGTGTGTTTTTCCTTCTCCAGTTTCACAACTATTTATAAGTGTTAAAACGTAATTTGATCAAATTTAAAAGGATAAAACCTTTTCAAATTTTAAAATTTTAAATTTAGATTCTAAAAGTCCAGAAAATATAAAAATTTAAATTTAAAATTTAAATTTCAAATGATAATTTTAAAATTTAAATAGGATAACTGATTTTAAAATTTAATCAAAATATCTTATACATACTAGATTTTCTTTCTATTCAAGTGGTCACTATAAGAACAACTTCTCATTAACCTTGGATATCAATCGTATATCGTATTTATACACCGCATATCTATATACGATAGTCTATATATTAATATATAGATTTTGTATTTATACATAAATTTTTTAGCCATTGATATCCAACGCGACGTCGAGAGTCTGTTATAATTGAGTCTCATAGGGGTACCATTAATAATTTACTGCAGACTTGGGACATACATAACCTATTAGAAAACTAATTCAGTTTGGGTCGATGACCGCTTATGCTCAATTTGTCTATTGTCGAATTGAGTTAGAAAGTGAATTATTCCAATAACAATCAAATCAACTTAAAATTAGATTCGTTTAAGGATTAGGTAATTATCGGGTTCAACTCTATTTAGCTAAGTTAGGATGTTATTTTTTGTTATCCAGGACGACTGGATTCGGATCACTATTTATTTACTAAAATAATATTTTTATTTAAATATAAGTATAAAAATATAAAAAAAATTTAAAATATTTAATAAACTTTAAACAGTTGTTCAGGCAAAGCTAGGGCCACATAACTCAGAATTAAAATTTTGAAATTTTCCTCGAGCCATAGTCTGGCCTGCGAGCAAGTCTTGCTCAATCTTTATAATATATACAATAAAACAGCTATAAATAATGTTTGAGAAATTAAAAATTTTAATTAATTAACATAATTTTGCAGTTTGAACGCAGGTCTATGTATTAGTATAATAATCTTGCTAAATGCATAAATAATAAATGTTTTGATAATTCTTTATGGCCTAACAAATATATAAATTAATAATTTTTTAAAATAAAAAACTTAAAAATTCATATAATAGTGCAAGAAAATTAATATTTGACAAATTTTACATTATTTTTTCAAATACTTTTTCTTTGTACCTAAATAAAAAACTGAAACTCATGCTTAATTTTTTGCAATGTACAACTAAATTCAAATTTTTTTTTGTGTTGTAACAAGTAGTTTTCTATATAAATAGTAATTATTGACTCCATCTAATGTTTTTATTTATAATTTACTCGTGTATCATAGTAAAAGAAAATAATAATATTCGTGCGTAAGGTTTGAAACATAAATTCTTTATAAATTAATAAACGAATCATTTAGTCATTGATTTATAATAAATAACGTCTTTAAAATGATATTTCTTTATTTTCAATAGTATTATATTATAAGAATTTTACTGTACACGGCTTGAGTGATTCAAGGAACCATCTAGATTTTTTTCATACAAATAATTAAATATCACATCAATTCAATTTTTTTTTCAAATTTAATCTGTTTTGAAATTTGAAAGTTATAGGTAAAGATGTCAATGAGTCAAGTTGGACTTGTTGAAAATTATTATCTAAATAAGTGGAAAGAATAAAGAATTAATTGATTGAATAGTCAATTAATGAGAAACGGGCACATATAAAGCTATATGATAGCTGTGGTTAAGTTTTAAATCGAGAAAATTGATTTAAAGACTACTTTGAGAAGCTATACATTTATGGGATTCACATCTCACAAGTTTTGGAATGAAAACAAACTTCTATTATAAATTACACAAAATGGTTCGTATACCTATATCATCGAATATCAAGTTTTGGAATGTGTGCTGTTAAAATTACAAAGAGAGATCAAAATCCCCAAGTTGAGGATTCGAGTTCAAATTTTGACAAGTTCACTTATAACAACTAGTTTCATTTCAACTTTATTCAAACCTTTTTAAGGGTTTCTCTTTCACTTGTGAAAGGTTGCCCATGACACTTATTGAGTACCAAAAGGTGGAAACACAATGAAAGGATAGATTTAGTGGTTTGATTTCAGTAGTGCAAAGTGATTTCAAATGTGGGCTTCATTGTGTCCTATGGTAATTTGACAAACTCCTCTTGCATACCGTATACAGTGGGGACGAATTATGCCAAGAGGAAATTATCATTTGCAGTACACCTTAAAGCTGGATTCTCTTATATTTTAACTTTTCAAATTTATACCCATTGGATTCTCTCAAAAAATTTTCTCCAATAGGACTTAAGTATGATATCAACCTTATGTATACTTGCCTAAGCACCACTCGACTTGGTTCAAAATATGGTTATCAAATTTAGCCTAAGCTCGCTCGTATTTTTAATTTAATCTTCATTAGTTTATTTTTTCTTTTATTAAGTTTTAAATTTTGGATTTATAATATTTTTTAGTATTTACACTGTAATATTATATAAATTACATAATATGTGTAAAATATAAAAATAATATATATTATGTAATAAAAAATTAGGCAAGGACAAGCAAGAACCTTGAATGTTGGAATCAAAGCCTAACCAAATTTTAAATTTAGTTCATTTTTATTAGAAGTCTCTTTTTTATTTAATATTTTTGACCAAATCTTCTCAAAATCAACTTAGTAACTCAACTCATAAGCAAATCTAATATAATATTTTGTCAACTATTTATTAGTGTTTTTTCATATATTTTTTAAAAACTAAAATTTTATCCGAGTTTGTAACTTTTTATATTAAATTCATAAATGTATTGTTTTATAACTGGCTTAAACTGATTGATGCAGAAGCATCAACAAATAATAGTTTTATTTCGTTTAGGATTTTGTTTAGGATAAAGTTTATATTTTTATTTTAAGAATTCTAATTTAATTAGATTATTGTTTAGGATAAGAGGTTTATTTTACTTTAGGACAAGTTTTATGATCAAGTTTAACTAGTTTTCTTCCAGGAATAAAAAATCTTGTAGGAGTAGGAGTTTGTCTATTTATATGCATCTAAGTAGTTGGTATAATGTATTTAATTATTATTTTATTATTCTATCTAAAAGGTTTCTTTTTGGAGCCTAAATCTCTCTACAATATCTTTTTTTTCTCGACTATTTTCAATTCTTTTATGTTCAATCCATTCCTATCATCCTTACCTGCATCAATTAGGTAATCAGAGCCATGGCAAGATGTGTAAGGCGCCTTGGAAGAAGGAACCAAGAATAGCAAATAGAAGTGATCGAGTTGAGATGCATGATGGAGAATTTGTCATAGGCTACACAAACTTTACATTGACAAATACATGTAGGAGCCCAAATGAAGATACCGGATGGTGACCACAATCCTTTTGACCTATCGAAAGGTGGTCTTAAAGATGTGTTAGATGAAGAAGAGCTCGAGAATCCTTTCCATAATGCTGTACCTGCAAACTTTGCAGTATGAAGCGGATTGGAAAATTGATTATTGCATGCTCTCGAGTAAATAGGAGGAGGAGTAAAGATCTAAGTGAATGATTCCCACATGGAGTTACCTAAGAAAGACTACTTGGAATGCAGAGCCACTATAGAAACTTATTTTGAAGAAGAAGATCTAGAAGTGGCAGATCCAATTTATGATAAATATAATGACGATGATATAGATATATACCTTGCACAAGGAGAATCCTTGATGATCAGAAGGGTGATGACTATCGCTAGCTAAGATGATAAAGAGGATTTGAAGAATGAAGCCCATAAGGTTACAAATAAATTTGGCAGTGATAAGAACTTTAAAGAACAACTTGTTGTAATTCAAGAGTTGTTGGAAGAGTTTGCTTTGTCAGTTAGTGACAACTTACCACAAGGTTTACCACCAATGAAGAGCTTTCAAGAAGCTAGGGTGAGTGATGATGGAAAAGCTTTTGTTGATCAGATTCGAAAGATCCATGAGGAAGTACAAGCAACTTTAAAGAAAAGCAAAAAGGTTTATGCAACTGATGCCAATCAAAATGGGCGTTTCAAGGAATTAGAAAAAGGAGACTTGGTGCTAGTTCACTTGAGGAATGAAAGGTTTCCTAAGAGTACTTACAATAAGTGAAAGTCTAAGGAGTTTGGAATGTGTAAAGTTTTTCAATAGATACTGCCACTTTTTTCAATCAAGGGAGAATGATCCAAAAGCATCAACAAATAACAATTTTATTTCTTTTAGGATTTTGTTTAGGATAAAGTTTATATTTCTATTTTAAGAATTCTAGTTTAATTAGATTATTATTTAAGACGAGATTTATTTTACTTTGGGATAAGTTTTATGATTAGATTTAACTAGTTTCTTCCAAGAATAAAAAATCACGTAAGAATAGGAGTTCTAGTCTATTTATATGCATCTAGATAGTTGGTACGATGTATTTGATTATTATTTTATTATTCTATCTAAAATATTTTATTTAAAACTTAAATCTCTCTACAACGACTTTTTTTCTCGATTATTTTTAATTCTTTTATGTTCTAACCATTCCTATCATCTCTACCTTGCATCAGAAATTCCATTACAACTCTATTAAACATAATTATTATGAACCACCTTGAAACCCCCTCCCGCCCAAAAAAAAATACTGTATTTGTTCCCCTTAATTATTTTATTGGCCGCGTACAAGTACGACTCCAGCAAAATGGAGAAACCGACGAGTACAGATAGCATGAGCCATGCAAGCGGCACAGACTTACTGATTTTCAATGCCTCTAGGGTGCATTAATTAATTATGTCCTTGGGAGGGCAGAAGGGAGGATAATCATCGACATTGACATCGACATCATCACGACATGGTCCTCAGCCCCGACGACAACGATGACACGGGCAGTCAGGTGCACCAGGTGGGCATCGTTGTGGAGGCCGGCGTTGCGGTGGTGATGGGGCCTTGGGATTTGGTGGTGCTTGAACCTCTGGAATAGGTGGCAGTGGAGACAATTTAGTGGGCGAAGGTGGCGGTGTTATGGGTTTGGGTTTGGGCTCTAACTCACATTGCCTCTAACAACTAAAAGACAACCAGCTTCATTTCCTCTTTCTTTTCCCATTTCAATTTACTGCAAATTAAGTTTAGCTAAATGGTAATCCTGTAATGCCCATATATAGGCAAGGCAAATCCATTGCTGTGGAGGTCCTATGTATTGTGTAGTGTGTGTGTGTGTGTTTATATTTATATGTTGTACGCTAGTGATCATCTTCAATATCTGAGTGGGTTTTAAAATTAAAAAAAAAAAAGAAAACCGAAAACCATGATGGCGCGATGTGCTGGCAATAATTAATTTTATCCGGGTCCAGCAATAAGGAATGTAATTGGGTGATGTGGTTTAACTTACAAGTGAGTGCGATGAATTATTAATATCGGGAGGGTGTGAAATAATTGAGTCCTCCATTGTATAGTATATAGTTGGCGAGATTACGTGGGCGATAATTGGTAGCCTGACCAATGATGATTAAAGTTTTGGGCATGGCCACGTTGAGCTCCACTGTATTTACCAAAGTCAAAAAATGAGAAAAAGAATTTATAATTCTCATTTTTTCTATTGATTAATGTAATGTAAACTTTATAAAATTAATTAGATTATGGCACATGAATTAAGTGATTGAAATGAAAAAAAAAGCGTGAATTTAAAATAAAAGAATCAAAAGGAAGTTTCATAACTACTAGATATAGAGTTTTTTAGTGGTTCGGACATGTCGTGGATGGATCATCTTAGATTTGGACTTTTTTAGATTTGAATCAATTCGGGTTCGGATTCATTGAAGTTCGGATCAATTCAGGTTTGAGTCAATTCGGATTTGGGTTCGGGTTCAGATTTGAGTATAGTTTACATTATTTTTTTATTTTATATTAAATGTAATAACTTTTAAGTAATTTTAAATTCTAAGTTAGACCCCGTCTGGCCTAAAAAAATCTTAGTTCAGTTCTACGGGTCTATCCATGGCTCGAAAAATTTTTTGAAGTCTAAGCTCATGGCCGAATTTATCTTGGCTGACCAATTTAAATACAAATCATTGTTCATAATATTAAAAAATTATTTTGATATTAATATTTACATATTTTATAATTAAATTTAAATAAA
>JBBYHO010133612.1:26443-40903 GCA_038382025.1 Adansonia gregorii | reverse complement strand
GAACTACCAAAGAAAAAAGGGTAAACCAATGTGATCATGACGTTGTAGGTGCTTGCGATGGGACGGATGCGACTTCCCTTAGTTGGTTTGGGTGGCATAGCCCGTTGCAGAAGTCCCCCCCTTTTTTTATTTTTTTTTAGTCTTATGTATCGATACATCTACATGTTGTATCGATACAAATGGAGACATTTCAAATTTTTGGTGCGTTGGAGCATTGTATTGATATATGAGAACCATGTATCAATACATTTAAGAAAAATTATGACTTTTCTCGATTCTTTTGTCCCTGGATGCCTTAAACTCCGTCATTTGATGCCATATTTTCTCATTTACCTTTGATATGATCCCTAGGCCTTCTTGACATCCTCAAAAAAAACATTTTCGTTGGGCGACATCTTTTTTTATGTCCATGCTCCAGATTGCTGAAAATTAGCTCGGACAAAATAAGGTATCTATAGGGATATCTTTAACTACCTTGATCAGCTACTCTGTTTACTATTAGTTCTGTCATGTTGAGAAAGAGGGCAGAAAGGCTACAGCAACCTCTAAGTTGTAGGCGCTCTTACAACCATTTATCTTATGAAAATGACATTTGTCGCTGGTTGTTTAGGCTCTAAAAGTTTGTTTAAATTCTATCAAAGGCCTAAAGTCTAGGTTCGTAATGATTTATAATGGATTCTTGGTGCAAAAACATGTTTGAATTAGATTTTCAAAGGCTAAAAAAATGGTTCAAACTGGCCAAAATACCTTAGTGTATCGATATAAAGCATGCTGTATCATTACACAAGGTAATTTTTTCCCATGAGTATCGATACAATGAGGTGTGCATCGATACTAAGAGCAAAAAATTATTTCCACTCTCAAAACTTTAAGGCCTGTATCAATACTCAATTGATTTGTATCGAAACTCATGTTTATGTATCGATACATTTTGCCAAAAATCATAACTTTAGCTACTGCCAAGGTTTGTATCGATACAAACATGCTAGGTATCAATGCCAAACACTTTTGCATTGATACTACATGTGAAAATTCAAGTTTTTGTTGACATAATGGCCTCCTATCAATACTTATGGCCCAATATAACTCGCACGTACTTGTAGCCTCCAAATTTACCTTAACTTGGCCATAAACAATGGAAATTGATTTTGGTACTCATTTGAATGACTTCGATGATGCCATGAAAAATAGCCTTTAATGCCTCATTTTACCTTTTTCTTTAATATGACACATAGGCATTTTAGACGTTCTTAAAATTTTTTTTGCTTAGTGTCGTGTCACTGAATAATGCCCGGTGACATGATAATTGGCTGTCATCCCTCAGTTTTTATTTTTTATCTTCTGATTTTATCACCTTTCAATTAAATCTTGGGATGCCAGAAGTGTGCTCGAACAAAATGAGAAGTCTATAGCTACCCTTTCTGGCCGTTGCTAAGTATTAGGAACATAGCAAAGAGAAATAGACACCATTTTGTTCAAGTAGGATGATGGTTCCCTGTGCCCATGGAAAAGTAAAATCTATTTAGTATTATGCCAAGATAGGCCTTCTTACTAAGTTTTTTTTTTTATTTAAGCCTAGATAAATGCCACTAGTTTATGTGGGCTTTGATGTCGGTTAATATGGTGCTACTAGCTTTTGTGGGCTTTGACTTGATAAGTGTCCAACTCTTTATGGATTGAGGTAGATAGATGCCACTAGCATATGTGGGTTTTAACTCGATAATCATCCAGCTCTTAATAGACTAAGGTAGATAGGTGCCACCAGCTTATGTAGGCTTTATGGTAGATAAAAAAAGGTGTCAAACTCTTCGTGGACTAAGGTAAACAAGTGTCACAAGCATGTATAGGCTTTGTGGTAGGTAAGAAAAAAAATCTAGCTCTTTATGGACTATGGTAGATAGGTTCCACCAGCTTGTATGGGCTTTGTGCTAGTAAGAAAAACTCCTACTCTTTGAGGACTGGAAGAAAATAAGTTTGGATACCTTTCTTTGATGATTTTCAAGGAGCTTATAAGCTTAAACATACTTACTTAAGACTTTTTGAGGTTTTTTGAAAATAAGAAATTATACCTTATGTTCTCTACAAATTTGACTTTTGTATACCTATACGATGTTAAATGCTGCATAGTGCATGGTGATGCAAGTGCCTGTCTAAATGATGCAAGGATAATGACTTTAAAAGCCTAATCTAGTGGTCGATTTTGGCCTTCTTCGACTGTTTGTTCTTTCATGAGTTTGGTGAAGTGTCTTTTGCTTGGGATTTTTAAAGGCTTTAAATGTAAAGGCTGCCTTTTAAAGGTACAAGAGGTTCATGAATATGGAGGGACAGAATTGAGTTTAGATGGCTTATGCATGTGAACTTTGTTGCGTTAAATTTAATGAGTACGAAGGATTCCATTTTGCTAATTATGATTCAAAAGGTGTTTTTGGTGGTCTGGGTGGACTATTTTGAATTCCAGTTGAGGATGACAGTTTGAAAGAACTTTGGCCCCTTATCTTTTGGTTAAAGTTTAGTTGAAGGAGGTTTTGAGCATATCTTTAAGATGTAGGGTCTTGAGGTTAAACTAATTATGGCCTCAAGAGTTCATTCTTAGTCTTTAGACATGAAACCAAAATTCCTACAAAGTTCTATCTTTCTAAGTAATGCTAGGAAATCCTATTCTCAGTTTTGTTCATTTATCAAGCATTATCAATTAAATGATAAATACGATGCAACATGGAATACAAGGTAAGGAAAAGATTTTATGATAAATCAAGTAATTGTATTTCATTTAAGGAAAAAGGGACAAAGCTATGGTAGACTTTTGAGATTTTAAAAGATTTTGATATACAAAAGAGATAAGAAAGGTCTTCCTGGTCAGTTGGCCCTTGATGCTGATGACATGAATCCTTCACTGAGTGCTTTTAGAGATTTCTCTCAAGCAATTAATCCTTGTAGTGTTGGCCAAGTTACAAGAAAATTCTTTAAATTGCCCTATGATGGGATGGAGGCCTCAAAGTTAGGTAGTTTCCATTTTTAGGTACACGTATATATGAGATTTGGTGGGGTTGGTCAGTATAGAACATATGGATTAGGTTATAATTTAGAGTCTTGATTAAGGTTGTGAATGTGAGGAAAATTATTTTTGGGCTAGTGATGGTTTGCATTTGACTTGGTTTAAGTAAACGGGTATGGTCACTTAAGTTGCCCTTTCAAGTTTTCAACCTAAGCCGGTTCTTTTTTTTTTATGTTTATATTTTTTTATCTATTTTTTTGTTTTTTTTGGTGTTTTAGAGAGTGGAAGGAGAAAGAAAAATATGATGTCCTTTCAGATTTTCATCCTAAAATCCTTTTAGGCATAGTATTTCTTAATAGAATTGAGTTCATAAGGTAGGGTAGGTCACTACCATCTATCTCGGTTAAATTAGGGCTGCTTCAAAACATACACATTTCACCACGTACAGCTTTTCCTAATTTGAGGTCCATTTTCCTTGAGCATCTTTATGGATCAGGAGAATTTGTTTGAGCATCAAGTCACCTTCTCAAAACTGGCGAGGATGGATCCTTTTGTCATGGGCCCTTATCATGCATTTTTGATACAACTACTGGTGAAAAATGGCTTTAATTCTTTTTTTTTGATAAGTTTGAGCAGGTCATATCAGTTTTTAACCCATTTAGCCTCTTCAAGTTATGATTCCATCAAGATTCTAAGTGAAAGGATTTCAACCTCAATTGGTTAGACAGCCTTCATGTCATAGACCAAAGAGAATAGAGTAGCACTCGTGGAAGTTCATACTACCATGCAATGGGCAGATAAAGCAAAAGTAACTTTTTATGCCAACTTTGTGCATCTCAGCCATTTTTTCAACTATCTTCTTGATACTCTTGTTGGCTGCTTCAACTACCTCATTCATATTTATACGGTTTGGGATGGAGTTTTGATGTTGAGTCTTGAACTGAGAGCTGACCGCTTCTAACATCTTATTTTTTAGATTATGCATATCATTTGTGATGATCAGCTTAGGAAGACTGTATCTAGAAATGATGTCTTGTTTCACAAATTTGCATACAACAAATCTAGTGCCATTGGCATTAAAAGCTACCTCTACCCATCTTATGAAATAATTGATGGCAACTAAAATGAAGTGGTGCCGGTAAGAAGCCTTTGGGTTAATCAATCCTATCATGTCCATGTCATATATAAAAAAAAGGCCGCCATGGAGCTATCATAAGATGTAGAGGTGTTGGTGGGACATAGATTTTATCAATGTAGGTTTGGCATTTGTGGCACTTTTTGGCATAGTCAATGTAGTCCTTTTTAAGAGTCAACTAATAGTAGCCTAATCGCATGACTTACTTTGCCGTTTGGTGTCTAGTAGCATGCATATTGCCAATTCTTTTGTGAACTTCTTTAAGTATTCTTTTGGCTTTGGAGGCATCCATACATCGAAGTAGCACCTAATCCCATCTTTTCTTGTACAAAATCCCACCATCCAAAATGAAGCTTGTAGCCAATCATTGGATGGTTCTCTTATTAGTTTCGCTAGCATTTTTTGGGTATCATTGATCCTTGATGGACTGAAAGATGTCACGATACAATGGCAAGCCATCTTTTTCTTTTTCAACATTCTGAAAATGTGCCAAGGCTGTATAGATACTCATTTGAATAGGAGCAATGTCGATTCTTAATTGACTTTGAACATGGATGATAAAATGGCCAATGCATTAGCAATTTATTTCTCTTCTCGAGGTAAATGCTGAAAGCTAAAATCATCAAACTCTTTCATAAGTTTTGAGGTCAAATTACCATAGTTGATCGATTTAGCATCGCATGTTTGGCATTGTCCTTTCAGTTAATAAATGATAAGGGCTAAATCTCCAAATAATTGTAGCATTTGAATGCCTCTTTCAATAGCTACTTGGAGTCCTATGGCATAGGCCTTATATTCAGCTATATTATTGGTACAATCAAAGTTCAGCTTTGCAGTAAAAAGGTAGTGGTTTCCATCAGGTGCGATAAGAATTGCCCCAATTCCATGCCCTAACACTTTTGAAGCTCCATTGAAGTACCTTTTCTAAGATAAGTCACACTCGATAGTGTTCTCTGCCTCAAATATGCACATCAAATCTTTATCAAGAAAATCAAAGTCTAAAAGTTAAAAATCATGTTTTGCTTTGCTTGCCAAGAAATCTGCTCTTGTGCTATCCTTGATGGCTTTCTGATTTACATACATGACATTATACTTAAAAAGCAAAACATGCCTTTTGGTTTACCTCTCTGACAAGGCTAGAATTTTACACAAATACTTAATGGGATCGAGTTTAGCCTATTCCTTTCATACTTAAAAGAATTTTGCAAAACATAGCTTTTCTACAAATGAATAATTACTTTTATATTCTATCAGCTTCTTGCTCATGTAGTAAATAGCTTATTCCTTTTTGCTTAACTTGTTGTGTTGACCCAATGCTATAGCCATCGACTTGCCAAAAATTGATAGATACAGGATTAACAACTGGCCAGGCACTAGTGGCATAAGTACCAAAGGCTTAAAAAGATAATGTTTGACCTTGTTGAAAGCTTTTTAGCACTCTTCATTCCATTCTTCATGATTTTGCTTTTAAAGTAGTTGAAAGATTGGGTCATATTTTTTGGTTAAGTGGGATATGAATTGGGCTATGTAATTCAACCTTTCCAAGAAGCTCCTCGTTTCTTTTTGAGTTTAAGGTGGATGCATATTCTAAATAGCCTTGACCTTGTCAAGATTAACTTTTATTCCTTTTCTACTTGCAATAAAGCCTAATAATATGCTAGATGCGACATTAGGTGCATTTTGCAGGATTTAATTTGAACTGGTATTTGTAAAGCCATTTCAAGAGTTTTCACAAATTTGCAACAGTCCACTCTCTTTTGGTGATTTGGTGATCATATCATCCACATAGACCTTTATTACTTTATGCATAAGGTCATAGAACAATGCTACCATCACCCTCTAATAGGTTGCACCAACATTCTTGAGTCTGAAAGGATCACTTCGTAGTAGAAAGTGCCCTACATGCTTACAAATATGGTCTTTTCCATGTCTTTAATTACAATTTTAATTTCGTTATACCTAAAAAATCCATCCATGAAGGAAAATAGTGCATTTTTGATAGTGTTGTCTACTGCAGTATCGATGTAAGGTAGAAAAATTATCTTTAGGATTGGCTCGGTTTAAGTCCCTATAGTCCATACACATCCATACTTTACCATCTTTTTTTGAAACTAGGACTATATTAATTACCCATTTAGGATATTTGGCTACCTCAAGAAATCATGCTTCAAATTGTTTTTTCACTACTTCTTTGATCTTCAGAAGCATTTCAGGCTTCATCCTTCAAGCTTTTGTTTATGGGTTTACATTCAGGTTTGAGGGAAAGTTTATGGACCACAATGTTAGTGCCTAATCCAAGCATGTCTTAGTAGGACCAGACGAACACATCTTGATGTTCTTAGAGGAGATTTATTAGTTAAGCCTGAGTTGCTGGTTCTATGAAGGTTTTAATTTTAACTTTTTTTATATCTTTTTTCATTCTAATGTTTAGGGTTTTAGTGGGTTCTTTATGAGGCAATATCAATTTTTTTTCTTGTTCAGTTAGTCTCAGCAGGTCCAGAGGTATAGGATTTTCTTTAAGATTCCTTTTAGGCTCAACTTCACTAGCGTAGATTGGTTACTTAAAATTGATTTATGAAGTTTCAATATGAATATTCAGGTCACCTTCATCGAGGTACCTAAAAATATGGAAAAAGAATAATATATATGGAAAAATATGTAAAGAATGGTCTAAGAGTTGGCAAGAACTGTGAACACAAAGGATGAAATGCATAATGCTTAGTCATTTTTATTGATAATACTTAATAAAAGATATCCATACAAAGGATTGATAATGCTTTTGGGTGGTTTAGTTCATAGTATTACTTTGAAACAGACTTAAATAGTACAAAAATCTTATCCCAACACTCGAGACAAATCCTAGAGGGCACAGACTAGTTTTAGGGTTTATCGTTGATGTTTCTAGCTCATTAATTACATTGATAAAGAGATGCTCAAACTCCTTGCTTATTATGAGCATAACATTGGTAGAGCCCATATTCACATGTTCCTCTAGACAAAAACTTTCTCGAAGTGGTGGAAATATTATCGGTTCATATCCTATGCCTTGTCTTGATAAATAGGCCATCCCTTTCTCATAGTTCTTCCGAGCCTATTTTCTTTTTTGCTATGTAATGGGCTTGAATCCCAATCTTCTTTTGTCGATTTAGTTGACCACTTTCAAGGCTTTAGCAATTCCTTGAAGGTATTTTTTGAATCCCTTTTTACCCTGGGCACCTTTGATGATAGTTAACTTCATACCCATATGAGTACTCTTTGATAGTCAACACTCAACCATGGGCAATCCCTCCTTGACATGTGTTTTGTTGATGAATTCAAAGGATTGGAAATAAAATTCTAGGATATCATTATCAGGCTCGAAATATGGGGCATCAGTTGAGATAGGAATAATGATATCTTCTTCTCCTCTGATAATAACTTTGTTTTCAATGACTTATTTTAATTTTTGGTGTAAAGATGATGGTATTACCCCTAAAGATAGAATCCAAGCCTTTCCCAAAAAATAGCTGTATGATGGGGCAATATCCATCACATGAAAGTCTACGTCATAAGTGCATAGCCAATTTGGAGTAGAATGGTAATGTTTCCAACATTGTTTCTGCAAGTTCCATCAAATATGCATACCAACATGTGACTATTCCAGACATGAGATATGTAAATAGGGAGCTTGTTCAAGCATGACATGGATATTACATTTAGAACTTACAGATTATCAATGAGCATATTGGGTAATATGGTGCCTTTACAGTATATGGTGATATGAAGTGCTTTGTAGTTTCCTCTTCCTTTGTGCGAGATTTCATCATCGTTAAAAGATATGTAATAATTGATAGTGATGTTACTCACTAAGCAATCCAATTGACCTATAGAGATGTTAGGAAGGACATAGGCCTTATTCAAAACCTTGAAAAAGGCATTCCTGTGAGCTTTAAAATTCAATAGCAGTGACAACATAGATAAATTAGTGGGTTGCTTGTTCAACTGATTGATGATATTGTATTCATTGTGCTTGATAAACTTAAAGAACTCCTTAACTTCTTTTTCACCCATTGATTTTTTGAAAGTTAACGGGTCTAAATTTTTGGTACTTCAAGAATGAGATTAGTACTCTCTTGTTGAGTTTCACTTCTCAATGCTATTAGGGTATAATACCTGCACTTTGAGTCAAGTGGCTTACACCTAAATGGTCAATATTTATAGCTTGCTGACTAGATTCACCAATGATCAAGGTTTTATTTTCATAATTCTAAAGAATTGCTTTGTTGTCCTTATAAGGGAAAGAGGCTAGACGCTGAATGATCATATTTGGCATGCTGAAAATAGGGAGCTTTGACTCTTACTCAATTATCGAACAAGATCAATGGCCTTTCAACCCTAAATAGGGGATTACTCTTTTCTTTTTCCATAATGTTGACAGATGATATTGCATTTGTAGACTCAGTATGCTAGGTTCACTTTCCATTGTAGAATTTAATGCGACCCTCGTTCATCATCCTTTGAACCATAGCGCAAAACAGTTTAAATGTTTGAAAAGTATGGCCATAAACAATATGGAAATCACAAAATCATTAATTTTTTCCTCTGTCTTTACAATCGCATGAAGCAATTTAGCTTGCATTAGGATTTGCCAAATCAAATTCGTTAGCATTTTAACCTCTTTTATGTTTTCTATAATCTGGTAGTTCTCTTCAATAATCATTCTACTTAAATCCCACTCAGCATGAGTTTGAGATGAACTGGATTCAGTGTCTAGATTTTGGTTAGACTAGCCTTTATTTTTCTTTTCCCTTTATCTTTAGAGATATTTTTTTACTTGATTCATTTTTCATGGCTTCATCGATATACCACAGATTACGACTACGTCTATGAAGCTCTTTGGGAAGCTTTTTGCTATTTTTTCATAATAAGGGGCTTGTAATGTACTGATAAATCTGACAATTATCTCTTTTTCTGTTAATAAGGGATGAATCTAGGCAACCTTCTCTATCCATTTTAAAGCATAATGCCTAAAACTTACATCAACTCCCTTTTCCATGCTCATAAGAGACAGATAACTTAGGATCCGATCATCCGTATGCCTTTCCTCATCTGTGGTATTAATAGATGGATTTATTTGTTCATCCTACTCCTCATAGAGCTTAATGTTAGATCAATCCATCATCCCTTAGACTATTTGTAAGAATGATGAACAGTATTGCAAATCGTGCTCTCAACCATAGTGGTAGCAAGATGTTTTGATGGAATTTGTACTTTGATTTTAACATTTGATACTATTTTAGCTTTCATAAAAGCTTGCCAGACCTTGCTCATTAGGATTTTTACTTCTCTAATGCTTCTTTTGATCCAGCAACCTTTCCCATCGATTATCGTATTCATTCTTGATTCAACATGATCAAGGATTAGATTGGCTCTAACATTTGGGCCAGGCCTTTATTCGACCTTGATCACTTTGTTTTAGCATACCCTATACCTTTCTCTTAAACGAGGGGTAACTCTCAATAGAATGACCTTGTGCTACAACATAGTACTACGATCGGCATTTTCATTATACCACTTAGGGTACGATGGTAATCTTGGGTTTATGAATATTGAGGCCACTAGTTGACCTACCAATAGACAAGAGTAAATCTCTTTATAAGAGTAAAGGGCTGGCTCAAAGTGCTTTCTTTCTTGAGGTCCTTATTGGTTGTTTAGAGCTATTGCATTGTTTATATTATGAGGTTGTGTGCTCTAGGCGACATTTTGAATGGGATTTGGCACAAAGCTCATTGTTGGAGTGAACTTGATAGCATGAACTGGTTATGGTGTTGATGAGTAAGGGGTAAAACTTGATTCAACATGTTGAAAAGATACACAGCCTATGCTTGATATGGATTTTGATTGAATTTGGCATGACTTTCACTAACAGCATTCATTCTCTTTCTTTGTACCTTTATTTATTGACTTTTTGATTGACCCCAATGTTTTTCCAATGGATATCTTACCACTTTTGATGGCATTCTTAATCATTTCACTCGATATAACTATATCGACAAAATTTTTTATGGTGTTTCCTTCCAACCATTCATAGTAAAGAGCTCACAGGGTGCTAAAAAACATGACAGTCATTTCTTTTTCAATTAAAAGGGGATAAACTTCAGTTGCCTCTTCTCTCTACCTTTGGGCATATTGCCTAAGTCTCTAAGAGGATTTTTTTTCCATGTTCATGAGGGAGAGGCGATCTAAGGCCCAATTAGACATGTGCTTATATTGATCAATGAAGGCATGAGCTAAATCCATCCAAGTATGAATTCATGTAGGGTCAAGCCCTATGTACCATAAAATAGCTGCCCTTATTAGACTATCTTGAAAGCTATGAATTAGTAGTTTCTCGTTCTCTTCATACCTAGCCATTTTTCAAAAACTCATGCAAGATGGGTAGTAGGGTCAATAGTCCCATTGTACTTTTCAAAATTTGGAAGTTTAAATTTAGGCAACATGACAAGACTAGAAACAAACCCTAACAACTTTGCTTCCACAATCCCAAATTTGTTACTTCTTTCAATAGCTCAAAGATGCTTTTCAAGTGGCTGATACTTGTTTAAGTCTTCATCATTTTTGAAGAGTTCTTTGCTTTCTCTTACTCTATTTGCTCATCAAGGTCTGAGACTATAGGCCTTATTGGTGAAGAACCTATGCCTTGAAATCCTTAGATTAAATGGGATGCTATTGTAAGATTGATGTAAATGAATGGCTAAGTTTATTAGATGTTTATAGCCAGAGGATGTTGTCTATGCAATAACCCTTCATGAACATTGGTGGCTTCAATACAACCATTCAAATTGCTTTTAAGATTGGCCAATTCTTTTCCTACATTAACTATGCCTATTTGCATTTTTTCTTTCAATGCCTTAACAACAGCTTGGTTAGTTCGGCAATCTGAGCTTGGAGTTCCTCATTCCTAAGGAGTAATTTCTCTTGAAACTCCTTATACATGAGTTTTAGTCTTTCAATGTAGGCTTGGCGATCATTTTCCATCACTTTTGATGATTACAAGTGTTATATCATTGACAAATTGTAGGTTTCATGTTTTAGAGCACCTTCAGTTTAAATTATTACTTGATTAGTACTAGATTAGGCTTCTATGATATGTTCATGCTTATGTTTGATGCAATAAGAGTGAATATGTGATCATAAAGATAAATAAATGAATAAAACAATGAAAGAATTAGGTTAGTCACACAATTGCAAATAGAACAATTAGATTAAGGGGTAGCTCCACTAATAGTATCTTTCATTAAAGTAAAAAATATCCCAATTACACATGATTATATTCAAAGAAACTTAAAATGGTTACATTGCTTGATTACATGGTCCAAGAAATACAACAACTCTTACTCATGGGGTTTAGTGGGCAAGATATCACATGTCAGGGATTGAGCTACATCCATCACGTTATTAGCCTCCAATTAAGCTACTCGAATCTTCTCTATAAGATGGCGATGATGTTCCTGATAGTTTTGGCATGCATGATTAATTACTTGAATCCATTCTTGTTCCCATTGTTTAGAGGCTTTCACTAGTGCATTGACTTGGTCTCGGAGAGCTTGAAAAATATGCTCTAAATCTTGAATTTTGAGTGTCAGAGCTTTATCTTTAGCTCGATTTACCCTCAAATCCTAAACTTGAACTCTTAACCATTCATTCTCCTATTAGCAAGTTGATGCGAGAGCATGGGTTTTAACAAGCTTTTCCTTATTATTCCTAGCCATTTCTCTCCATTGATGTAGTTCCTTCTCGAGAGTAGTAATTTTTATTTTTCACTTAACTGATGACTTTCCAAGTTTTCAAGACTTGCTTGCTTTATTAAAGGCCATATTGTCTTTCTTTAAACTTTCAAGATCCTCTTTGAGGTAGTTTTTCTCTTTGATAGCCCTATTTACCTACCATTCCAGATGTAAAGTTTCATTTCCAATTGGCTATTTTCCTTCTTTAAGTGAGTAATCTCTTTGGCAAAGGTCGCCTTTTCTTATTCAAACTCTTGCTTGAGTAATTCAATCTCAAAGGGAAATTTGTCAACCGGTATTTATGATGTCCCAATACTAGACAAGGGCAAGGCATAATTAATGCAACAGATCCTTCATTCATCATATCCTGGTGTCATACTACTCTCTTTCTAATACCTTTCCATGCAGCAGTTTTATGTCTATGCATGAAAGGCTAGCTGGACTTTTGACTTGTAATATGGTTCATTGTAGTCAAAATCCCATAACTCTAAATCTTGGATGAATTTGGATGAATTGTTGGCACTAGAATTATTGGAGGACTAGAATGGTAATATAGCTAATGCTTCCCTATAGTCCCATGAGTGGTATACAACTGTAATCTCCACATTGATATATGACCATCTGTGGGGACAACCAAAAGGCCTTCTATGCTATTTTTTTCCCTTTGAGGTTTTGAAGTGTTTAGACCCATTGCTCTTCAGATTTGTCTTGAGGCCATTCCTTCTCAAGTACCTTGGAGATAGGGCCAAAGCTAGGAAAAAAAGTGTATGACATTCTACTTTTTTGGGGATAAAAGTGACTAATGAGCCAAATATGGAGGAGTCGTGCACATCCAATCAAATGGCTCATACCCATTTTCTTGCAAAAATTAAAAGCTTGAATAGTTTTGGCAATGATGGTTAGTAAGGGATTAATGTTATAGCACAAATAATAAAAGACATCTGCTATCGTAGCTTTAACATATCCTAATGTCTTTAGGAATATGACCAGACCATATATCACCAAAGCATAGATATCTTAGAGTTTTCGGATGTTAATGGTATTCACCATTACTTATTTCTAACTGGCTTATGAAATGCATTCACTGTTCCCTTTTGTTTTTATATGATTCTTGATCCAAGACTCTATTGCCTCAAGGATTTGAGCTAATTTTTTCTTGGAAGTTGGAGGTTCAAAGCCTTGCAATATATTCTATTAGCCTTTACTTTCTCAGTGTTAAGTAACGCAGTGTATTCATCCATTGTGGGGACAAATCTTCATTATTGAAAGTAAAACACTGATATGCTAGATTCCAAAATTGAGATGCTGCTTACAATAGGCCAACATCTAAACAGACTCAGAGCAGAAGAGCAATATATCTGTCCCTTAGTGAATAATTCCCTTTCAGTATTGTCCCAACTAGTCCATATAGTCCCCAGATCTTGCCAATCATTTTTACAATACCCTACCTTGATCTTTTGATGCACTATTGAGACATACCCTAGTTTAAAAGCATTCTAACCATGTTTAGACTTTCTCAAAAGGCTTTAGTTCTGAAGTGAACTGTTGCTCCATGATAAACACCCTTTAATGAACACTGAACCATTAGCCAATTATGCCATGATGACAATGATTATGATGAAATAATGCGTGCGTGATAAAAAAAGGCAAAAGAAAAAAAAGAAATGACTTAGTAATCATATAAAATAATAGGCATAAAGATAAAAAAATGAAAAAACAACAGCAAAAATGCATCACAAAATTTACCTTAAGCATAGGTGATACGATGCCTAGGGTAGACATGATGATCATGAATGTTGAGACATTAAACAAATAGGACAACAATGTGTCTGCTTTAAAAATTGCCATGAAGTAACATGATACCTCACTCAGACTAGAGCTGACCATTTAAATGGTGGCATTTGTTCATCACCATCTATGTTAAGTACATGCTAAGCCATCATTTTAGTAGCATGACAGCTTATTTCGGTCAAATATAACTATTTTCAAGTGGCATTGCAGGTAATGGCATTCATTTGTCGTCACCCACATATTAAAGAGAATTTACCATCAAACGTAAGGCATATCCTAAAGGAACAATTATGAAAATAAAAATTAAAAATACGGGTGACAATGTTCGCCCATTATCACCCATGTAGCCACAGTTTATAGGAGGAAAGGTAAGAAGTGTTTTCTAGAGTGATCGTACTCTCCAAGTTATTCTAGCAGTAATCCGGTATAGTTTGACATGGTTTAGCTTGTAAGGTTCACTATATGGGTTTAAGTTGATGCCTAATTTAGTATCCAAATTGCTATTTCATCTAGTAAAGATAATCGACACACTCGATCCTAGGCCTATTAGGGTTTGGTGGAATAGGTTTCATCCGACGGATGTATTTTCGTATGCAAATGCGAAGGGGTATTCTCGAAAGACATAGTAATTTACACCCAAAAAGTCCTGCCATGCCTGTATGAAAGGTTACTCACAAAGGCAGATGGCTTACTTCTTTTTAATAATTAGGATACTAACCATACCATGGTCTTTGGTAGGAATCTAGTGCAAACGCAAGTGTACAATGTTTGTC
>JBBYHO010133612.1:12653-26343 GCA_038382025.1 Adansonia gregorii | reverse complement strand
TTTTAATAATTAGGATACTAACCATACCATGGTCTTTGGTAGGAATCTAGTGCAAACGCAAGTGTACAATGTTTGTCAGGGAAACAATCAAACCTATTGTTTTATTCCCATATTACCATACTTATTCAAGTTGCTATTTATTTGGGAATGAATAATCCCTACAATCACAAGATAAAACATAAAAGATAGAGATTAGTAGATGATTACAAGGGAATTATATCTAAATAATTATAGAGACTAAAAAATCTAGTCTGAATGAAAAATAGCTTGTCATTAGCCTAACTCTTCGATTCTCCAGTGGAGTCACCAAGCTATTAGCATGTGCCGCTTTTAAAATTTCAGATGATCCGAAGGGAATAGTATGCTCGACTTAGAAATAAATGATGGTTGGTCACGATCGAGCCTTTGAATCATCCAATGATTGGGATTTAATTAGGGCAAAGTAGTATGAAAGGGAGAAACCATCGGCCGAATCACTCATCTAAGTAGTCTCGGATGGTTATGAGAAGTGGCTAAAAACTTGGAGTTACCACCGATCATTTTGAGCTAGTCAGGATCAAATGGCCATTGAAAATAATATTCTGAGTTACAAAACTTGAAACATTGATCTTAAGGTTTACTAAGTCCAGAGATTCATTGGTTGGGTTCAAGAGTTGATCATGCATGGAAAAGGATTAGCACTCCTATGATGCTCGAAATGTCTCGCTTCAGTTTTGGCTTAATCGGTTCCATTTGGTCATTATTTAGAAATAATCCCTTTTAATGCATGAAGTTTTGTAAATTGCATATCTATTTTTGTTAGAAAAAAATTTTAGATCACTTATGCACCTTAGAGATGTGAGGAACATAGGGATTTCTTTTATGAAAAAAAGGTCTGGATTGGATTTTAAAAATTTGGATATTCTATATAAGGCATTAGAGACATACCAACATAGAACATTGCCTTGTAAATTTTATTGGAAAACAAATTTTAAATATGAATACATGATAATGGCTCGATAATTTCTAATGTAAAAATATTCCAAAAATCCTAGAGACAACCATTTTCTAGGTGGAATTAATTTTTGAAGTTAGGTTTGCCTTTACACTTACAGCATATGTAGAGAAAAAGACACTAAATTTTGAAAAATCATTTTGGGCTATCTAGAATTATTAAATTGAAAACAATACCTTTCGAGAAAGGGAATTTCATAAACATTTTATGAAAAAATGTTTAAAAAGTTTAGAAAAATCATTTGATCAGCCAAAATGGCCCAAACAAAATATCACATGCTAATTAAAGGGGTTCCAGATAGCAAAGGTTCGAAAAATTACAACTCCCCCATCTAAAATGGTCCGAGGTGGACAAGATGCCTTTGGAAAGGTACATCGATGCTCTTTAAGGGAAAAATATTATAAAAATCAAGGAAATATTTTTCAATTTGAAAATGATTTTCCAAACCTAGACTATAATGTTGCCAGAGCAAAACATGGGGCTATTTGATATTTTCGAAGGTTTTTTTAAAGATAGGTTTGGTCTAGGATGTTTGAACGTCTATGATAGAAGTAACATAGGTGTCATAAGTTTATTTCATAATCCCAGAGTAGTTTAGGAAGATGAAACAGCCCATTGACCGTGTCAGTAAAGGAAATCTTGGACTCCATATCAAGGCTTAATATACTTTTCAACTAAATGAAGGTTATTTTTCTCGCTTGAAAAATAGCATCTTTAAACTCATTTTACCATGAATTCAAAGTTGAAATGTTTCATTTGTCCCTAAGATTGGAGGACCAATTTTATGAAATCGTCAAATTCATGCTATTCTTCATTTATTAGAGGTAACATTAACTAACTTAGTGACTTTTCTAAAAATTATTTTTTCGAGAAGTAGGCAAGCATTTTTGACAAAGATGTCCTCAACAACATATAACACACATAAAGATGAATATGGACTAAACATGCAAACACACAAAAATGATATTTTGACATGGAAATAGGTGATAAAAATGCAAGAAGATGACAAATAATCTGCACAAAAATGTTATGAACATATTTAAACATAGGAATGCAAGTTGGAGTTGTCAAGATAGCATTTTTATGTCATGAAACTCCTTAAAATACAAGAAAATGCATCAACATACATGAGACATGTTAAGGTGAAGATTAAACATGTGAAAACAGATGACATATGTTAAAGAATGCATAAATAAGGGGCTGTTTTAATGATAGAATGAAAAAGTAAATGATTGGCCTACCAAAAAGCATCAAAGCATCATAAGAACACCAAGATCCTACAACTACCGTAACCAAGGCAACAATAATGCATGAGAGTGATAGAATGGTCACGGTAGCATTAAAAGCTCAAAAAAATTATGTAGATGACAAAAAAATGTATGGAATAAATTAGAAAATGTACTAAAAAGCTTGAACTTTTCTTCTTTCCTAAAGCAGTGCATTTAAGCTCAGTTTTTTCCCTCTTTTTGCTATTATTTAGCAAAAAAATGATGAAAGGAAGAAGTGTTTTAGTAATATGGTTGCTGGTGGGGTTTTTTAAAGGCGAAAGTGTTTGAAAGGTTAAGTTTTTAGAGGTTGTCTAATTGTGGTTGAGGGTAGCTATGGGAATGGAAGTAGGTTGAGAGGTGAAAGGTAATGGAAGTGTTTTTGGGAGAGTTTTTTGGGACTCAAGATTGTTGGAGAATTCTTGGGAATATATGAGCCTTTTTTAAGATTGCTAGAAAGCTCTTTTTAGGAATGGTTGAAAGTTTTTTTTCTTTTTTGATATGTCTAGAAGTCTCCCTTAAATTCATTACCTAACTAATTCTTTTAGTTGACAAAGCAAGGGCATTTTTGATGTTTCATTCCTATACTAGGGGACATCCCCAGCTACCATGCTCAGCTAGCCTTTTTCCTATTGGTTTTGTCATGTTGAAAAAAGGGTAGAAAGGCTGCAATAGCCTCCAACCTGAGGATATGCCTGACATGCCCTCTTACAACCATATATCTTATGAAAAGTGACCTTTACCATTAGTTGCTTGGGCTCTAAAAATTTGTTTAAATCTGATCATAGGCCTAAAGTCTTGGTTTGCAATGATTTACTATGGTTTCTTAGTGCAAAATTATGTTTGAATCAAATTTTTAAAGGTTGAAAAAATGGTTCGAACTGGCAAAAATGCCTTTTTGTATGGATACAAAAAATGTTGTATCAATATACAAGGTAATTTATACCCATGAGTATCGATACAATAAGGTGTGTATCAATATAAAGAGCAAAAGCTATTTCCAATTTCAAGACTTAAAGGCATGTATGCATACTTCATGGATTTGTACTGATACTCATGCTTATGTATTGATACATTTTGCCAAAAATCATAACTTTAGCTACTGCCAAGGTCTGTATCGATACAAAGATGCTAGGTATAGATACCACACCTAAGGTATCAATAACAACATATTGATACTACATGTGAAAATTCAAGTTTTAGCGATGTAAAGGCCTTGTATCAATATTTATGCACCAATATAACTTGTACATACCTGTGGTTTCTCGATTTACCTCAACTTTGTCATAAACAATGAGAAATTGATTCGTGTACTTATTTGAATGACTCTGATGATACCATGAAAAATGGCCTTTGATGCCTCATTTTATAGTTTCCTTTAATATGAACCATAAGCATTTTAGACCTTCCCTAAAAATTTTTTTCCTTGGTGTTATGTTGCCTACTAGTGTCTAGTGACAGGGCACCTGACAGTTGTCCCCCAGTTTTTTACATTTTATCTTCTGATTTTATCACCCTTCAATTGAATCCTGGGATGCCAAAAGAAGGCATGGACAAAATGAGGTGTCTGCGATCACCTTACCATAAAATACTCTTTCGTTAATATAATGGCCTTCAAGTTCATTCTTAGCCATATTTTCTTACTATAATCATGGCAAGGGAAGGCAAGAAAATGAGCTATAAGTTCAAACATTTTTTACTCAACATTAACAATAAGGTTTTTAAAGCTTTTAGCATATTTTTTCCCTTTTTTTACTTATTTTTGCATTTTCATTATTCTAGTGAGGCTTAATATATTAACCATGAACTTATCTTAGGATTCCTATGCATCTTATGGCTTTGGATGTGGCAAACATAGATTTATGATGTTTCATTGGCCCTTCCATCATATTTGTTAATTCTTATATGCTTGGTCCATCTAGAAAACGTGTTTTAATGCTGATATTGAAATTCTAGCATGCCTTTTGCTTTTGCTCAAGCATGTTGATATCATCTCTATGTAAATATTCTTGGTTTCATGAATTTAACTAACATCTTTGGGCATTCTCATGCTCATATCTCAATGTATTGTCATTATTTTCATGCCTAAATGTCATTTTTACATATTTGAATATGCTTACCATGTTTATTATCATGAACATCATCATTTGATCATTAAATGTTTTTCAAAATACTTGTCTATTGATTATCTTTGCTTTCCTAAAACTACCCAAGTTAAGGCCATGTTAATCTCAATAAATCAGGATTAACATGCACTTAAGGTTTCCTATTGCATTAGTCTTCCAATCTTAGGAAAATCAAGTTTTTCATGTTCAAATTCAAGGATTATTAAGGTCAAATGTTCTGTTTTCAAAATAAATGTCTACTTTTTAATGTCCAAAATTATTTATGCCTTGTTCTTTTTAGAGTTCTTGTGTCTGTGCATGGTCAATAGGTTGTTTTCATTGTCCCAAACTACCACAGGATTGTGGAATGTGCATGTAAAGCCCATGTCACTCATTCTTTTCTATCACAACCATTCAAATGTCCATGGCTTAAGCTTAGACCTAAGAAACCTAGAAAAATTAAAAAGTTTCCCTGTTTTGCTTGATAGCACTGTAGTCATGACTTGAAAAATCTTTTAAACATTTTTCATGAATTTTTATTTTTTCCCCAAAAAATTTGAATTACCTTTGCAATGGTATCTTGTTCACCTTTCGATCATTTGGGATGATGGAGTTATGATTTTCTAAAACAACACTTCTAAAATCCTTTGAATTAGTCACTTGCATTTTCTATTCAAGCCATTTTGGCCCATCATATGATTTTTATGGATTTTTGAAATCTTTTTCCTAGAAAATTCATGAAATTCTCTTTCTGGAAATGTATTGATTGTGATTTAATAATTTTTCATGAGTATGGAATGATTTTTCAAAGTTAATTGCACCACTTCCTTTGCATTTGATATCATTATCAAATTAGTCCTAACTTTAAAAATTATTTCCACCTAGAAAGCATTTTTTAAGGATTTTTGAAATATTTTTACATTAAACCTTATCAAGTCACCTTTCCAATGATGCCTCACTTGACTTTTGGAACTTTTGGATTTGTCCAAAATAAAGTCAAGAAAGAGATAGCATGATGTTGTCCCTTGTTTCCAACAATTGTCAAACTAGTCAATTTCTCCAAATTTCTATTCTAAGGTATTTGGATGCCTCCAAGTGATTCTGATTAACCCTGTAGAGTTGAAAAGAACATGTGTCAACCTCTATAAGCACGGATCAAGGTGTGAGTAAATTTTTAAGATTAATTATCCTTTTTTCATAATTTATCTTTATCAAAAGTCACCTATTTTTGTTAAACATTATCAAAATGTCAATTTTATTAAGAAATCACCAAACACTTGTCAAGATAAATCCTTAAAGCTCATAACTCGAAATCTTGGACTAGTAGACCATGGAATCGATGTTATGAGTTTCGTAACTTGAAATCATAGTTATAGGCATCTATCATGCCTAGCCCAAATGATCAACGGCGACTTTAATCTTGGCTATTTCACAGTGATCGCCCAAGACTAGTTGGATAACTGATTTATTCGATGGTCTCCTTCCATTATCAAAAGTTAAGGACCTATACTTTTTTCCTCCCTAATCTTGTCGCAAAAAGGAAAAGTATTGGTCAAGAGGACAAATCCCTATCGAGATCAATTGTTTTTAAGTCAGACACATTTCCTTCGCTTTAAGGGGGTGGCATGGTGTCAACGGGACTAATTATAGAGAGTTAGGTCAACAATTAGCCATGTCTTACTTGGTTTACGAATCCTTTAATTTTTGGTCATTATTTAATCGTAATCCCCTTCTTCTTTTTTGTCGGCTACCTTTTACTGTGATGATTTTTTGTCATATAATTGTCAAGGATTGCTTCATTATTGAAAAAAATTAACTCGATAAATATGGTAATACAAGGGTAAATAGAAAGTTTTGATTGCTTCCTGACACACATGATGCACATGTATTTGCATTAGATTCCCACCAAACTTTATGGTAAGGATAGGGTCCTAGATATTAAAACCTATCTACCTTCGTTAGTACCCTTTGGCACATGTGTAGCAATACCTTCCAAGGTGTAAATTACCTATGTCTCACTTAAGTACCCCTCCGTATTTGCATAGGGAAATACATCTATCAGATTAAATCTATTTGACCAAGCTTGCAATAGGCCTGGAGCAAGGTGTCTTAACTATCTTTATCGGAAAGAGGAGTGATTCGGATATGATTTAGATGCCAACATAAACCCATATAGTGAGCCCCATGAGCCAAAATATTAAGCCATGGTAGAATGTCACTAGAATAACATAGAGAATAAAGATACTCAGGGAAACACATTTAATTTTTACTTTTGTATACCATAGTTATGTAGGCAATAGTGAATAAACATTGTCTCCCATGTGTGTCCTGTTAGTGTCAAGACACATTGTTATTCTATCCGAGTGATAGCTAACCTTGGTCAATAAGTGAGTTACAACAAACGAATGTCATCACTTACAAAGCATAAGCCGTTATGTTAAAAAAAGGTGGCATGATGCATATCATACCTTGGGTCGTGATGAACAAACATCACTACCTATCTAATTGTTTTGTTCCTAAGAGACATCATACCATCTCGATAAAGGTAGAACAACACCTAAACAAGCCATTATGCTATTCGACCGATGGCTTAACGTATGTTAGATCTAGGCGATGGTGTACATACATCGCAGTTTGAGTTGTTAGCCTATCCTTCAAGGTACTATATCACCTCAGAAAAAGGTACTTTTCCTTACTGAGACATGTCGTTATGCTATCTGTAGGTACTTAGCCAATTGTCATACTTGTAATTGTCGTATCTACCTATAAGCCTTTTAACTCTTACTATCACGGCAATTTCTTTTATTAATTTTCATTCTTTTATTCTTTATACTTGTTTATTACTTGATACTATTACTAACATATTTTCCCTTTTTTCTTGATTATGCATGCACCATAACATCATAATCATCATCATGGGATAATTGGTTAAGGTTTTAGTGTTTAGCAAGGAGTGTCTATCATGGAACAATAGTCTACCTTTATTGTTAAGTCTTTTGAAGATTTCAAAGCATGGTTAGAATATTAATAGCGTGAAGATATGGATATTCTCAAGCCTAGTTATGTCTAAACAATTTTTGAAAGGGTAAAGATAAGGTATCATTAGAATGATTGGCAAGACCTGAAGTGTATATAGGCTAGTTGGAGCAATACTAAGACGGAATCGCTTACGAAGAGGTATAGAACATAGCCCTCTTACTTTAAGTTTGGTTGGATTTCAGCTTATTACGAGCAGCATCACAATTTTAGAACTTGGCATATCGATGTTTCACCTTTAATTATGAAGATTTGGTCCCCATGGTTGATGAATACGTGACCCTACTTAACATTGAAAAGTTTAAGTCTGATAAAAAGTACTACAAAGCATTATAACCTCTACTATTCAAAAAGGGGCTTGCCAAAATCCTTGGAGTCGCGGAGCCATGGATCGATAGACACATCATGATGAAATGGAACGATGAGTACATTTCTTGGGCTAGTCTAACGGAAGCAATGGCAAGTCTTGTTGATATTAAGAAAATTCAGGATGTTTATGCACTAGCTATATATAGGATGTAATATTATCAAAGATTTTGGGTTAGTCGAAGTGGTAATCATATATTTCTTTTCTTGATTATGCTATAGCATCAACCTTGTAACTGCTATTATAGTTAAGACTATTCGAGCCTTTTACTTTTGTAAGAAAACGGAGATAGTTTGATTCATCAAATGTGCCTCATTCCTTTATATTTGGCTCAATAGCCATTTTTGCCTTGGAAAGAAGAGACTGTTGCAGAATTTCTTACCAAGTGTATCTTTATCTCTAAAATCCTTAAGAAAAAATAGCCCTAAAATAAAACCAAAGAGCATTGGGTTAGAAGTATTGGAAACCTCAAAGAAGAAGAGGTTACATGGAAGCCCTTATGGTTTTTTCCTCTGTCCATCATATATAGATACGAAGATCTTAATTGCGTGCCACTTATAGGATTATAGAAAGGCACCAGCTATTCCTTTTTATTAGTTTTACAATAGTTTCAATGTTGATAATTGATCTTTTTTGCTTAAGACCTTGAGTAGTGTGACTTCGATTATAGAGACCCTGATTACAAGTCAAAATTCTAGTAACCTTCCATGCTTGGTTGCAAATTCATTACATGAAGAGGTATTGGAGAGGAAAAAGCATGACTTTAGGGTAGATAAGTGAAAGATTTGTCGCACTAATGACACATTGCTGCTATATGGTGTTGGCATGTCACAAGTGTTAATTAGCAAGTCTTCCTTTAAGATTAAATTGCTTAAGTGAGATGTCAAATAATGAAAGACAACATCTACCATGATGGACATCTATCTATGAGATTGCAAGATAAATCAAGTCCTTTAAGATAAAAATCGCCTTAAGAAGGATCTTGGAAGATTGGAAAAATACTATGTGGCACTAAGAAAAGCAAGCATGTCTTGTTGCATTAGTAATACATCAGCTAAATGCAAGATAAAATTTGCTGCCTTTGATAAAGAATTAAACTAGTGGAAAGAAAGAGCTAAGATTAATAAGGAAAAGCTCATCAGGGCTTGTGTTGTCATGTCAACCCGTTAAAAGAGAATTGAATGTTTTAAAGCTCGGGTGTGCGATTTGAAAGCGGATAGGGTAGAGAATAAAGCTCTCATATTTAGGGTTCAATGTTTGGAACATTCTTTCAAAGATCACCAAAATCGTGTTGATGAGCTGGTAAGAGCCTCTGACTAGTGTGAACAAGAATAACCAATAAAAATTGGCTAAGCACACCTAACTTATCAGGAGCATCATCGTCACTTCATTGAGCAAATTTAAGTAGCCTAGATAGAGGCATATGAAATGGTTGAGATAGCTTAATCTTTGAAGCAAGATATCATGCCCATTGGGGACTATGAATAGCAATTGTTGAATTTCTTGAACACATGATCAAACAATGTAATCATATTAGATATTTTCTGATGTAATCATGTGTAATCAAAGCTCTATTGCTTTGTGAAAGATACTATTGGTGAAGCCATTTTACAAACTAATTGTCTTTATTGCATTTACATAACTGACTTTAATCTTTTGTTGTCAAATTCACATATGCATCACTAATCACCTATTGTCAGGACTCCATACTTATCATCATCATTTCATCATTACCATCATTTATAGGTACATTTTAACAAAGCTTGTTATGAGAGTGGAAAAGTGCAAAGGATTCTTAAACCAAGCAAAGAATATGGAACTAATCATCCTACACTGCAATAATACCTATTATCGTAAACAAATCATGGAAAATGATCACCAAGCACGGATAGAATGACTTAAGTTGATGTTCAGAAGGTCTTAAGACTAGGTGCTTAGTTAGCAACACAAAATGTAAACACATATCATAAAGCTTATAGAGCTACTAATAGCATCCAAAGAAAAGGGATAAGCTGTTGCCCTAGATATTAGAAAAGATATAGCTAACTCGAAAAATCACCTTGCTAGTAGTACTAAAGCTACTTAAGAAGCAACTCATCAAGAACACTAACCCAACATAGTGTTAGTCCTATCAATACCATCAATGATTTATCTGAACCCTATGGCAGTGAATTAATTCATCCTTATATTAAAAGGATTGAAGAAGGGAGACTCCTTAGCCAATCGTATAACCTTCAACTGTGATAATCAAGGGAAGATAAATGGATAAAAGCCTACAATGTTTGCAGACAAGATGGATAAGTTTCAGTTATTAGAGAAGTATCTTTGGTTGTCGAAGGGAGTGACATGTTTGGAGCTATAGATGTGAAATCTTTGCATCTAATGTACACTCTTATCATTCCCTAAAATTTAAAGTACTAGAGTCCGAAAAGCTCAACAAACTATTGACCATTGTGCATATCCAAATGTACCTTATGAAGATGGTAGGGTAAGAGAATGAAGAAAATCTCCTTATCCACTATTTTTAGCATAGTTTGATGGGGGGCTGCCTAATGGTTCATTAAACTTGATAATGGCAAAATCCAATCATGGGATAACCTAGCTAAAGCCTTTTTAAACCAGTACCAACATGTGTCTGATTAGGCTCTTTACTTTTTCACTCTTATGAACATAAAGAAAAAGCCACAGAAGTTTCGGGCAATATGCTCAAAGGTGGAACAAAGAAGCAGCTTTGGTTTAGTCCCTTTTAACTGAGAAAGAGATGATCATGACATTCATATTATGGCAAATTGGTAAAAAATGCCATGAAAAATTTTGATGATCTAGTTTTAACCGATAAGATAATCGATGTAGTAATCAAAAGTGGTCGAATGCCAACAGACAAGAGATCAGGATTAAATAAGAAGCTAGCCATTAATGAAACGATAAGAGAGGAAACAAATGATAAGCTACACCAGCCTGTCTTAACCTAGCCAGTATAAGGTGCCTAATCCTTATTACCTCGATGCATTTTACTCTAATTCGATCATGATCTTTCCTCAACCAATTTACGTTACCACCTATAACCATATTTTATGGTCTTATCAAATTCTCTACAAAACAATCAATTGTAAGCTAACCAAAATGTCAATAATTCCATCAACAATGCACCAAACAATTAGGGTGCAAACCTGTAAAGATAGCAATTTAACCCTATCCCTATAACCTATAAGGAGTTTTATCAAGCTCTATTCTAAAAGCATCTAATCGCTTTTACATGTGTCCTAAAGAAGAAACCTCTATACCTTTAGAGGTATAACCCTAACACCTATTATGACTGCTATACTAAGGTAGTGAGGCTTGATACTAAGAATCACATTTCTTTCAAGCAAAGGGTACAAAGCTTTATTGATTCAAAAGTTCTATAATTCAAAATAACTTAAGGGTTGAATGTTGTTACAAATCCTTTAACCAAACCATGCTAAGCCAATGGTGATTATGATTGGCATCAAAGATGATTGTGAAGTCAAGGGAATCATAAAAGAAGTCAGGATACAGATAAGTCTGGTTTGGCAGGTATTGATTTAGACAAAAATGCTTAACGTTGTCTAAAGATTAGAAAAGTAACTTGTCAATTTCTATAACTTTGGCACAATTCGTGGCCATACCCTTCAGAAATATAAATAATTCTATGCAATGATTCAAATAATGATGGATGAAGGTAGAATTGAATTTTATGATAAGAAGTAATCATCTCTCTTTAAAGCATTGAACATGATTAGAGAAGGATTGACCCAACCATACAAAAGATGATGGCACCTCATAATCTACGGACAACCAAACTTTAAATTGAGTTTTTTAGTACCTATGTCGAGACTATTCATAAAAACCCCTGTGCCATTCCTATTCAAGAGTGGCAACGTCATTCCTTAGAAGTATGAAGGTTAAATTATGATGATCAAAGAGCCCGCCTAACTAATCATTGCCATTGACTTGTAGGGAGTTAGCCATTTAATCGACAATGATAGATGTTATACACTTTTAGCTTAAGACAATTAGAAAAGTAATACCTCATTTGTAACTAATATATCTCAAAATAGGGCAAATATGTTGAAATCCAAGAAAGTAAAAAGGCCAGTAGATGTAAAGGAACTTGTTGAGTTTTTAAAATTCACTAAGCACATTGAATATAGTATCATCGATTAGCTGAGTAAATAACTAGCAAAGATCTTTGTATTACCCCTACTTCTTAACTCAGAAGTTCATTGAAATGCAATACTAAAAATGTTGAATGAGGCATATGTGCCACTAGACATTTTAGTAGACAAATTAAAGCATCTAGTGAACAACATCATCGGTGATAAGTACGGCTCATTCTTCGATGATAAGATCCCTTCCAGAAGTAGGGTTAGCTACAAAGCCCTATAGATCATTACACACTGCAAAAGCCATATTTTACTAAAGGTTCTTAAAGATAATGGCTCTACCTTTAATGCCATACCCTTAGCCACCTTAAACAAGCTTTCTGTTGATACATCCCATGTCAAGCAAAGCCATATGTACTACAACAAGACTTATTATAGAGTCACTGAAAGAATCATTATTCTTTTTTAGATCTACCCATGCACTTATGAGATTGAGTTTTAGGTAATAGACATTATTCTATCTAACATTTATTTTCAAAGAGGCCTTAGATACATTAGCTAGGGCAATATCTTTATCCTTGTATCAAAAGCTAAAGTTGTGATCGATGATAGATTAGTTAACGCGGGGGCCAAAGAAGAGATGATTGCCACTGTTTTCATTAATGGGACTTACATTGAACCAAATGAAAATGCGCTTGAGTTGTCTTTCCAGTCACTAGAGTTTTTCAATTCTATATTCATAAGAAAGGGCCTATCGATAGTTAAGCCTCCATTATCAAGAAATACTTGCATGGTTGTCAAGTTAGAAAAGGGTTTGGCAAGAATCTACAAGAAAGGGCCAGAGCTTTAAAAGTCATTATCTAAGTTAACAAAAATGGCTTAGGATTCAAGTTTGATTTACAATAGAAGAAAAAAGAAAACAAGAAGGCTAAAAGTCAAAGGTTTGCCGATCTACTAGGTCAAGATTTAGGACCAAAATCAATAATAGTCCCATCGATTTGTGTGACTTTCTATTCAGAGGACATATAGATTTGAATTAGCTAGAAGAGGAGAAAACCAAAGACATCCTGGTCATCTTGAATTAGGCACTCTACAACCTCTGCATCAACACCATCGATAACTAGCTAGGATAGTTAGAGTCAAGCAATGAAATCCATCTCTATCCATTAGAGTTTATCCTTGATAGTGGGGTCATGTTAGAAACCCTTGTACTTTTTTAGTAAGTTTTTGTGTAATGCTAGGAAAAAACCTACTACAATTTGCCTAATAACTAGTAGGAATCCTATGTAAGGGGCATATTTTATAAAATATTATAAATAAAAATGACTTTTGCATAAAGTATCTTATTTTGTGTGGCAATTTTATTTTTAAGTCTTACTTAAATTCTCTGTCTATACATACTTTTGCCCATATTATTTGTTTCTTCACCCTTTAGGTGCTGTGACAAAGTGACATGGATGCTTTCAATAAGCTTCCAAAGATCAATTTTAGATAGTTAATGTGTATTGGTCAAGTTAAGTCCTACGAAGATTCTAAATAAATACGATAGCTGAATCTTATATAAGAAGTGATTGAAAGCCATTGGCAATAGACAAATGTACCAAAGATGCATGATCAGGGCCTATGACAAAAATATCCACTCATACCAATTTCATGAAGGCAAATTGGCGCTCAAGAAAATCCTTCTAGTCTATAAAGACATTCAAGACAAGTGGACCTAATGGATTTTATATCATGAAAAAAGCTTTCTCTAGAAGGGCCCTAATCCTCACAGAACGACAGGCAATATCTTGCCCAAT
>JBBYHO010133612.1:0-12553 GCA_038382025.1 Adansonia gregorii | reverse complement strand
GGATTTTATATCATGAAAAAAGCTTTCTCTAGAAGGGCCCTAATCCTCACAGAACGACAGGCAATATCTTGCCCAATGTAGTCATTTTATACTCTATCCAGAAATATTATGCTTAAAGGATGAAATCCCAAGAGGGCATCCTCTATTAAAAAAGAAGTTAAGAAAATAACAAGTCATAAAAAATCAAATAAAACAAAAAAAAAAGTCATAAAAAGAAAAAGGAAAAGGCATTTACTTATTGAGACTTCCATGTTAACCAAACTAGTCAAGACGCACAATTATTGAAACTTCAAGCTATCAATGAAACTTGTTAACCTTGTTAAAAGAAAACATGAAATGTCTCTGAGTCATGAACCAAAATCCTTAAAGTGTTTGAAAAGTTGTGAGACATTTCAAGCCGAGAAACTTAATCACCCAAATTTTCACTTATTAGTGAAAAACCACGAGTACATAAGTTAGGAACATGATCAACTAAGAAGAGTCATGATCTTTAAGTTTATTAAGTCTAAAGCGATCACCTCAAATTAAGACATAAAAGAAATGGCTATCAGAACCCTCAAGCAAGACCATTCCCATGTTTAACTTCATGTCACAATCACATCATGCATTCATATTGTTATAATATAACACCATCTTGTCAACTTTACTCCAAGTAAAATTTGTCAAGCTCCGAGGAATTTCCTGGTAAGAATTTTTTATGTCAAAAATTAGAAGGATGCCCAGTTAACCTTTATTTTTTCCATGAATCACGTTGTTAAAATTCAAAACCCAATAATGCTGGTAGTTAAAATCTGATCAACTGCTCGTTGTTAAGCATCTTTGTCAAAAACATTAGAATGGAATCTCTGTTAAGACCGTTTATCAAAAAATCCTTCCAAAGTCCAATATTGTCAGAATGCGTGGTCTAGCTCATTGGCACCTCTAAGAACTTTTGTCAAGAACTTCAGTTAGGAATCTTTATCAAGACCTTCTATCAAGAAATCAATTTGAAGTCTCATATTGTTGGAATGCTATAGTCTGACACATTTACACCTTCGTCAAGAACTTTTATTAGTTAGGAATCTTTGTTTACATCCTCTATTAAAAAACCCTTTCAAAGTCCAATATTGTTGGAATGCCATGGTTTAACTCATTGGCACCTTTGTTAAGAACTTTTGTCAAGAACCATAGTGAGGAGTTTCAATCAAGACCCTCTATTAGGAAATCCTTTTAAAGTCCAACATTGCTAGTTTTTATTTGGCACATTGGCATTCTTTCATTTTTTAAGTTGAACCAGGGATTGGTTAAGCCTAGGCTTGTAGTCTAGGTCCTTTATCCAAAACATGTTAATTGGTTAAGCCTAGGCTTATAGTCTAGGTCTTTTATCCAAAACATGTCAAGAAATCCTTTTGAAGTCTAATGTTACTAGTCGTGATTTAACACATTGGCATTCTTTCATTTTTAAGTTGAACCTAAGGGCAGGTCGAGCCTAGGATTGTAGTCTAGGCCTTTTATAAAAAATGCATTAAGAAATCCTCTTAAAGTTCGGTGTTGCTAGCCATGATTTGACATATTAGCATTTTGTCATTTTTAAGTCGAATTAGAGATAGATTGAACCTAGGATTGTAGTTTAGGTCTTTTATCTGAAATTTGTCAAGAAATCCTCTTAAACTTTGATGCTGTTGGTCGTGATTTGGCACATTAGCATTTTGTCATTTTTAACTCGAACCTAGGCATAAGTCAAGCCCAAGATCGCAATCTAGGTTTTCCATCTAAAATTAAAAATTTGCCATTTTGCAAAAATTGAAATCACCACTAAAATATTATTTTATCATGGCATTGTATTATTTTTATTCCTTTTATTGTAAGATACATGAGGTAGCGTTAAGCATACCCTGAATAGTTTAGCATTTATTAGTTTTTACCCTATTCCTAATACTCAACAATAGCTAAAAAATGGTAGCTGTAGACAACACATTTTATTTGGATTGTCATAAAATGGCATTAAGAGTTATCATTCGAGACATCAATAGGTCCACTCGAATAAGCATAGGTTAGTGATCCATTAATCCTAGTTAAAGTGAGGTGCTATAGGAGCTAAAAATGCATAAAATATGCATCTATATGAGCAAGTATCGATACAAAGGGGCTATGCATTGATACATTTATTATGGAATTGATATAGAAAGTTATTATGTCAATATAAAGTTATGTCATAGCTAAAATCTTGAATTTTTTTTAAAAGATGTATAGATATAAGGCATGAAGTATCGATACTTGGAAAAATTTTTGGTTATGGTAATGATACATAAGGTATTAGGATTGATACCATGTTATTTCCAAGCTAAAATCATGATTTTGGGAAAATTTATATCAATGCAGGCCAAAAAATATCAATATTAAAAAATTTTTATGTTTGGTATCGATACCAAAGCTCTTTGTATCAATATAAGAAGCTCAAGTATTGATGCCAACTTCATTATATTGATGCAAACTCCTTGTATCAATACCACAAGGCAAAACTACCTGTTTTATGCCATATTCACACATTTTCACCATAGCACCAAAACATGAATTTTGTCATTATTTTGGCCACAAAAATTATTTAATCTTTGGCATAACCTTTTAAAAATAAGTTAGACCTCATTTTTTGGTTTAAACATTAGGTTTTAACATTTTTGAATGATCCATTAAGCTTGCTACAGGGGTATTTCATGCAAAAATTTTAATAGATGAAAAGCAAGCTTGAGCTTGTTCAGCTTGTCAGCTTAGGCATGGTTTGGCATTGCTGCCAGAGATGTCCATCAATAAATGAAAAGTTGAAAGGTTGCTCTTTGGTACGATGAATCACCATTTTGTCTACCTAAAATGTCCTAAATTCCCTTCCTTTGCTAGGTTTTGATGATGAAAATTGAATCCTATATAAGATATGAGCTAAGCTAGGAAAACCTTTATTCACCTTCATTATGCTTCATATCATAGCCAAAACCAACCTTATTTGGTATTTATCTATTGTGAACTCATTCGCGGTGTTCTCTGAGTATGATAATTTATACACAAGATGACTTGACATCACAAGTCAAAGGATCACTTACACTACTCACACATGAGAGTATTTCCATAGACATTTACGTGAAATACCAAATGGATTTTTCATAGTAAGTCATGTTCACTGAACTTGTTCTTATAACAAGCACCCATATGATGTCCCCAAGTATATTTATACTTTAACTTATGAGATCAATTGCATCATCATATGCAATGAAGGTTACATATGCTATTCTTTGTGCATTGTCAATGCCTTATCTTGACAGTATGATGACCAAAAATGTTTTTAAGAACACAACTTTGATTTATAGGGATCTCATAATTGTAACTCTTTATGATTTCCTTGCAAAGCCATTCTGTTTCATTGGCTTTATCTACATAAAATTTAAATAACAAATCTGTTTCAATGGCTTTATCTACACAAAATTTAAATAACAAATAATCGATCAATCTTATGGATAAAAAATGCATCATATTATATTAATCAAACATAAAGTATGTTACATAAATCAACTAAATGCTAGTGTATTACAAGTTTAATTGATTGGCTTGTAGGGCTTAGACTAACACTAGATATAGGTATTCATACTTGATTACTTTTACTAATGATTACTCTAGGTATGGGTATGTGTACTTAATGATGTAAAAATTTAAAGCTTTTGAAAAGTTTCAAGAACTTAAGGTTGAAGTAGAAAAACAAATTTGTAGGAGAATTTTGACTATTAGATCCAATCAAGAAGTAGAATACTTAAGTTAGGAATACTTAGGTCATTTGACAAAAAATGGTATTCTATCACAAAAGATCTACCCGAAACTCTATAACATAATGGGGTATCTCAAAGGAGAAACCAAACCTTGTCAGGCATGGTTTATTTCATGCACAAAGGATCTACCTAGAACTCCATAACATAATGGGGTGTCTCAAAGGAGAAACCAAACCTTGTCAGGCATGGTTCATTTCTTGATATCTAAGGTAGACCTTTTAATATCCTTTTCGGGACATGGTGTAGAAATTATTGCCTATCTTTTGAATAGGATTAAACCAAATCAATGGATAAAACACCATATAAGATATGGTATGGTAAAAGAACATTTTTATCTTATCTTAAGATTTAGGGTTTTTTAACTTATGTGAAGTGAATAGTGTTTGACAAGCTTGGAGCTAGGTTAGACAGATGTAAATTTATAGGATGTCTTAAAAAAATAGCTAGATATTACTCTTACAATATGATGGATCAATGTGTAGTTGTTTCAAAACACATAATCTTCTTGGAGAAAAATTTTCTACTAGAAGAGTTCAGTGAGAGTAAAGTTGACCATGAAGAAGTTCAAGTACCATAAATAAACATTTCTATGGAACTAGAGTTGAGGGATGAAACATTGTATGCTCTACCCTAAACTTAGGAAAAATCATGTTTAGCTTGTATACATTGGCTTTTAGAGATTTCATGTAATAAAAAATTTATTTATTGTTAATTCTAATGAGGTATTTGTGTATCCATAATTCATCATTTTTTTATCATTTTAGTGTCCATTAAGGTATAGGATACTTACACGTCAAAGGTATTTGTTAGGAGTATTTTAGTAATTTTCTTTAAAATTGAGTTCTAGGTAGTCATCGGGATGCTTTTATGCCAAAAGCATACATTTAGGATAGATTCATCATTTCAGGATCACTTTAGTGCCTATTAGGGTATCAGGATACTTTCATATTGAAGGTATGCCTTGGGGATAATTTTGGTAGTTTTTCCTAAAATGGAATCCTACGTTAGTGTTGAGATGGTTTTATGCCAAAAGTGTACATTTAAGATAGATTCATCATTTCATGATCATTTTAATGTCCATCAGGATTACTGAGATACTTTATGTCGAAGGTATATCCTAAAGGCATTTTAGTAATTTCATGTTAGAACCAAGTCTTATATGATTACTAGGATATTTTCATATCAAAAGTAAACATTAGGAAAGGTTAGTCATACTAGGCTATTATCAGGTCTTAGGGTCAATATTTTTAAAATTAAGGCAATGTCTCTTAGTTAAAACAATATGTAAATTTCTCCTAGTGTATGAAAGGGATTTTACAAATTATCTTAACAACGTGATATCCTTTTTAAATAGAAAATTGAGATTTTTTAATTTTTTTAAAAATAAAACCCTTTGTATTCTAGAGGTTCTCTATTAGGGTATAAAAGATATTTTGATTTTTAAAATTTTTTGTATTTCATCGGCACTCTAGTGAGCTACGAAAAAGACTAATAAAAACTTTCATGCTCTCTTGAATCTCTGAGAAGGTGCAAAAGTTATTTTAAAGTTTGAAAATATTAAAACTCGATTTTCTCATCCGAAAAATAAAATTTGTTTCATGGAATTCAAATTTTGACACATGGGAATTATAATTTAGTATCAAATATTGAAATTGAACAAAAATCAAATTTATGTTAGCATATGATTAATAAGGTATCGATTGCTAGGCATCTCAAGAAGGTTAATCCTTACTTGTGATTGTAACCGACTCTCGGAGCCTTTCATGCGATATTTGGTATGATTGCAGACCTCAAAGTTTGTTTTTATGGGTTTTGTAACCCTTCAAACAAAAATGGTCATTTTGTAACGACTATTTAAGAATTAAATCGAATAATTCATCTTAACAACTTAATCTCTAGATTCAAAAAAATAATGAATAATAATAATGATATAGGCCCCGAATAAAATAGAATAATGATATATATATAAACAATGGGTACGCTCGTAATTTTAAGTCAGGCTAGTTTGCATTCGTATCTAGACAATGTTGCAACAAGAATGTTAACCTTGATTTCGGTTTTCATATAACAAACAAACTTAAGTTAAATTAATACTCAACTTCGTACTTCTATTTGAATTGAAAAGCATCTTTAAAAATATTAAGTTTGTAATTATGGAGATTGAGTCAACAAAAATGATTTCACAAATAAGTTTTGAAGGTTGGTATCGATACAAAAAACATATGTATCGATACTATGCATAAAACCCTCAAATGTATCAATACAAAGAACATGTGTATCGATACAAGTTGCTTCGTATCGATACTCACTCCATAAGTATCGATACAGGACTTGGCAGTAGCCAAGGTTTGTATGAAACCCTCAAATGTATCGATATAAATGTGTATGTATCGATATAGGCTATTTAGTATCGATACTCAGACCTTAATATTGATACAACAAGTTGTAAGTGTCACTTTTTTAAACTGTGCATCGATACTATAGCATGGGATTGAATGAAAATCAGCATTTATGAAGGCTATAATGGCTCTCTAACCACCACATAAATGCCCAACGTCTATGAACCAATTTGTAACTATAAATAGAGGTTCCAAACAGCTGAAGAGCATAGAGATTCAAATTTCATTGAATCACTGAACAACAAAAGCTTAAATCATCAAATTCATTATTTTCTACTTGTATTAATTCATACTTTTCAAGTCTATTTGTATCTCATTCTTCTTGTACTTAAATTCCAACAAACATGTACCTACTAGAGGTTCAATTAGTTTGCAAAATACTTTTTTCATTTCATAAAAGGGGTTTTGTGAAAGTGAGTGAAAATATTTAAGAATTTAAGGTATAATTCTCAAAGTATTTGAAAGGTTCTGTCTAAGTCTTAAAAGATAGTTGTGCAAGGTTATACCTTAGCCTTAAAGGTAACAATTTCCTTAGTGAATTATGGGAATCATCTTGGTAAGAAAGTTCCAAAAAGAGAGGATGTAGATGCTAAATTAAAAGATCAAACCTTTATACATCCATTGTTGATTTTTCTCTCTTCCTTATCTTATTTTAATTTTTAAATTTATAAAGGTTTATAGAACCAATTCACCTCCCTCTTGGTTCAGTCTCTCCATTAAAGCTAACAATTGGTATCAAGAGCTTTGGTCTCCTTTACAGGTCTCACAACCTTGTGAAAAGATTCTTGATAGCTCAAAAATGGAGAATACAAACATTGTAATCAAAGCCTTAAGAAGCCCACAAGAATTAAAAAGCCAAGATGAAGTTTGTCTTACGGCATTTGAGACAAATACAAATGCTATAGGACTTGAAGGGCATTCCCTCATGAGATTTCCATTCTTTAATGGTGACAACTACTTATATTAGAAGACAAGGATGAGGCTCTTTATCCAAGCAAATGACTATGAAGTATGGAAAATCATCATCAATGGTCCACTCATTCCAAAGAAGAAAATCAGAGATTATATTGTGCCAAAAGAGGAAGAAGAATGGGATAAACAAGACGCAAAAATGGCACAACTAAATACCAAGGCCATGCACATATTATTTTATGCTCTTGATCCAAGTGAGTATAATAGAGTCTCATTATGTGACAATGCAAAGCAAGTGTGGGACAAGCTAGCAACCATAAATGAAGGAACAAATCAAGTCAAAGAATCTAAAATAAGCATGCTCACATTTAACTATGAATTGTTCAAGATAAAGATTGATGAAACCATCAAAGAAATGTCGAATAGATTTATGGACATCATCAACAGGTTGAAGGCATTCGAAAAGACCTGTCCAAATAAAAAGATGATAAAAAAGCTACTCAATAGCCTTCCTAAGTCTTAGGAAGCAAAAGTGATAGGGATTAAAGAATCCAAAGATCCCAATGCACTCTCTTTGGATGAACTCATAGGTTCCCTTATAACCTATGAAATGAAGATTAAGCATGGACAAGAACCATCAAAAAAGGCAAATGTTGCCTTTAAATCAACCACACTTAGTGATGATGATGAAAAGGTTGAGGAAGATGATGAAATGGCTATGTTCACGAAAAGATTCAAGAAATTAATGAGAATAAGCAAAGCTAGAAGACCTTCTAGAAAAAAAATGATGAAGGGAGACTTAAGCAAGAAAGAAAAAACAAATTATTTGCTATGAGTGCATGAAACCAGGACATATCAAATTTGAATGTCAAATATGGAAAAAAACAAACTTGAAGAAGCAAAAGAAGAAGGCAATGGTGGCCACAGAGTGATAGTGACACTTCTGATAATGATGATGAGGAGGTGGCCAACCTATGCCTCATGGCTCATTTTAAGCCCAAGGTGTCTTCTACTGCTAACTTACTCATTTGATGAATTACAAGATGTATTTGATGAATTAGCATTAGAATTTGAAGTTATGAATTTGAAATATAAAAACTTAAAGAAGAAAATGAAACACTAAACATGACAAATAATGATCTTAAGAAAAGAGCAGATGAGTTGCAAGTCAATATTGATAATCTAACCAAGAAGAACACAAATTTGCATAACTCATTTATAAGGTTTTATATGGCATAACAAAAATTAAATAACATGCTAGAAACACAAAGGGCATTCTTTGATAAAGATGGTTGAGGCTACAATAGAATAAAAAAGAAACTCACTTCAAGAACTTCTTCATAACATAAAACAAATCATTTGATGCATCTAGCATATGTATAAGTTGGCATAAACTTGGCCACACATTCCATACATACTCCTTGGAAACGATCACTTTTAGATGTAAACTTATTAGGAGAATATGGGTCCCCAAAGTTGTTGGCACATCTCAAGATAAAGCTACAAAATTAAAATCGATCAAAAGGCACAAAAATTTTAAGCATTAATACTTAAAGACGTAAGAAAGTTTAGGTACCTAAAAAGAAAATATGATTTCATGGTTGTACGAGGAAAAGCATTGCTTCAAGGCAAATTCAACAAAAGAAAATTCTTGGTACCATGATAGTGGATGCTCAAGACACATGATCGATGACCAAAATCAATTCATGGAGCTAAAGCTTAAAGATAAAGGAAGTGTTACCTTGGGTGATAACTCAAAAGGACAAATTAAGGGTATTGGAACCATAGGTAACAATTATTCATCGAACATTGAAAATATTCTATTTGTTAAAGGTCTTAAACATAATCTTCTTAATAGTAGTCAATTATGTATAAAGGCATGAAAGTTATTTTTGAATCAATAAATTGTCAAGTTGTTGATGTTAAGACAAACAAAATTGTTTTTGCAGGACATAGAGAAGGAAATGTCTATATTATGCATCTAGATGATTTATCTTCTCAAAATATTTGTTTCGTTGCTAATAATGATGACTTGCATTGATAGTGGCATAGAAAATTAATACATGCTAGTATGAATGTAATCTCTAAACTATCTAGAAAAGACCTTGTTGTTGGATTGCCAAAAATAAAATTTGATAATGATAAAAAAATGTGATACATGTATCCAAGGCAAACATAAAAGAGCTTCATTCAAAGCAATCAATATTCTCTCAACCACTAGAGTATTACAATATATTCATATTAATCCTTTTGGTCCTACGAGGACATTAAGCTTAGGAAGTAAACAATATGGATTTATTATTGTAGATGATTACTCTAGGTTTACTTGGGTTCTTCTTTTACACTTTAAAGACGAAGCTTTAGAAAAATTTATTACTTTTTGCAAAATCATACAAAATGAAAAAGGTTATTTTATTTTAAGTGTAAGGAATGATCATGGGAAAGAGTTTGAAAACCTTGGTTTTGATAAATTTTGTAATGAAAATGTGTATTAGCCATAACTTCTCGGCACCGAGAACTCCTCAACAAAATAGAGTTGTCGAAAAAAAAATAAAACCTTAGTAGAAATGGCTAGAACCATGCTTTGTGAAGACAATTTACCAAGATGTTTTTGAGCAGAAGCTATTAATACTTCTTGCTATATTATAAATAGAGCCATGATTAGGCCAATCCTAAAGAAAACTCCATATAAATTTTTTAAAGGAAGAAAACCTAACATTAGCTACTTTCATCATTTTGGATGTAAATGCTTTGTATTAAATAATGGAAAGGACAATCTTGGTAAATTTGATGAAAACATGATGAAAGAATTTTTCTTGGTTATTCAACAAATTTCAAAGCTTATAGAGTATTTAATAAAAGAACTTTAGTTGCTGAAGAGTCAATACATGTTATATTTGATGAAGCTAACTCAACCTTGAGAAAGGTATCTTTTAACAATGATGATGTAGAAATTTACCAAGAACAAACATCACATAAGGAACAAGGAACAAATAATGCAAAATCAAGAAGATCCAAAAGAAGAAGAACCACATGAGCTAACTCAAACAGAAAGGAAAAAAATCATCCTAGAGAGTTAACTTATGTCAAAGATGGTGTGATAATTGGTGATCCAAAGGAATGGGTAAGAACTAGATCATCCCTTAGAAATACATGCAATTATGTAGCCTTTCTTTCACAAATTGAGCCCAAGAATTTAGATGAAGCTCTAAAAATGATAATTGGATCATAGCTATGGAAAAAGAATTAAATCAATTTGAAAGAAGCAAAGTTTGGAATTTAGTTGAGAAACTTAATTATTCTTCTATTGTAGGTACTAAATGGGTTTTTAGGAATAAACTTAATGAAAATGGAACAATAGTTAAGAATAAGGGTAGATTAGTAGCCAAAGGATATAGTCAAGAAGAAGGAATTGATTATGACAAAACTTATGCCCCCGTAGCTAGATTAGAAGCCATTAGAATACGACTAGCTTTTGCATGTTTCAACAATTTCAAATTATATCAAATGGATGTCAAAAGTGCTTTTTTAAATGGCTTTATTAATGAGGAAGTTTATGTTAAATAACATTTTGTTTTGAAAATCCTCATTTTCTTGATCATGTTTTTAAACTTTCTAAAGCATTACATGGACTAAAGCAAGCACCTAGGGCAAGGTATAAAAGTCTCTCAAAATTTTTAATTGAAAAGGGTTTCAATAGAGGCAACGTTGACAAAACTCTATTTATGAAAGTAATAAACAAGGACATTTTAGTGATTCAAGTTTATGTTGATGATATTATTTTTGGTGCTACTAATGAATCCCTTTGTCAAGAATTTTCTAAGTTAATGCAAGGTGAGTTTGAGATGAGCATGATAGGAGAATTAACATTTTTCTTGGGGCTACAAATTAAGTAAACTAAAGATGGCATCTTCATCAATCAAGCAAAGCACACCAAAGAATTACTCAAGAGGTTTAAAATGGATGGAGCAAAGCCTTGTTCCATACCTATAAGTACATCAACAAAGCTTGAAAAGGATAAAAGAGGTAAAATCATTGACTCTAAACTTTATAGGTACATGATAGGCTTATTACTATATTTTACGACAAGTAGACCAAACATAATGTTTAGTGTATGCCTATGTTCTAGATGCCAATCATCACCACGAGAGTCTCATCTAATTGCCGTAAAAAGAATCTTTAGATATCTTAGAGAAACTCTAAATCTAGGCTTATGGTACCCTAAAGAATCATCCATTGTCTTACTTGCTTATTCCAATGCGAATTTTGGTGGATGTAAAATTGATAGGAAAAGCACTTCCGAAACATGTCAATTTCTTGGAAATATGCTCATGTCTTGGTTTTCAAAAAAACAAAATAGTGTTGCTTTATCCATAACCAAAGTGGAACACATATCTGCGGGTAGTTGTTGTGCCTAAATTTTATGGATAAAATAATAAATGGAGGATTTTGGCATTACCATGGATCATATTACAATTAAATTAACAATACTAGTGTCATTTGTCTCACCAAAAATCCAATCCAACACTCTAGAACCAAGCACATAGAAATTAGGCATCATTTCATTAAAAATCATGCGCAAAAAAGTGATATAGTGCTTGAGTTTGTTGATACCTTGCATCAATTAGGTAATATTTTCACTAAACCACTTGACAAAGATAGATTTTGCATAATTAGAAGAGAAATTGGATTAATGAATACACCCTAAAATTCATAATTTAATCCAATCCTGATGCTGTGCCTTACTATTGTTTGCATAATGCTTAGTTTGATAAAACTAGTCTTACACACTTATTTGATAATGCTTAATTGTCATAAATTTATTAGATAATTTGTTACATCTTGATTAAGCCTTGAATGATCTTAATTTTGGTCTAAGATATTTTCCAATCTGTTAAATGGATAATTGGATCAAAATACATCTAATTTGATGATATCTTGTTGAAAATGACCCCATCTTAGGCCATTTGCATCGATTCCAATACATTCTTCTTTCATGTATCGAGACTTATTTTTAGTGTATTAATACAAACCCAGATTTATTCCTTATATCGATACCTATCCTTCTGTATCAATACACTGTATCAGTACTTTTTAATGTGTATTGATACAACAGCAATTTGATTTGAGTCTCGAGACCTAGTCCCTTGTATCGATACAGAACCCAAAAATGTTCTTTGTATCGATACTGCTTCTTCTATATCAATACTCACTATTCATTTAGAACCCTCCCGTATGATTTTTTTCCATTCGAAGCAAAACTTTTCATACTCTTTCTCTCTCTCACTCCATCCTCCAATTATCAAATCTTATCATCTTTAGTTTCTTTTCAAAATCGATTGATCCATTAACCAAATTCCTTTATCCTACTTATCCAAAACCATTTCAAAATCACTCATTACCATCCAAACCTTCAAGATTTTGACACTTCCTATCACTCTAAGCCTCACC
>JBBYHO010133502.1:1983-36156 GCA_038382025.1 Adansonia gregorii | reverse complement strand
GCAACTGAGAACTCGATTGGTGATTCCATTGAGCAAATGTTCTTTAATTTCGCTTGTAATGTTACCAAACAGAACCACTTTGAGAGGATCAGCTCTGATTCAAATTGTTGGTGAATATAAGGAATTAGTTGAATAAAAAATTATGTTATATTTTCTCAATAATATGCGGGGCATAGGTTTAGATTGAGTGTACCTTGCATTTTGTATATAAATATCTCGCTTTAGAACATCTTCAGTTCTATTGTTCAACCTGATCCTTGTAACAGGTGTGATTGATACCAGGATTCCAATAACCTCTGTATAAAGCAGTGAATCAAATTAATCCATCATTAATGTAAGCAATTATTAAAAAAAAAAAAAAAGAAAAAGAGGAAAATAAATTAGGCATACCTTTAGGTGTTTATCATTGCTTGATTCTTTGATCCAAAATGAGACGGGGGATGAAGTTAAAATAGTATCTAGGGCATGAAGCTGCGTCTTCATATATTTCTTCAATCTGACTTTTTGTATATAAATTTCTCTAGAAAAAATGATTTTAAAAGTATATGAAACGTAATTCAAATTTTGTTACAAATGATTGATAACTTTGATGACTGTCATGTAACTTACATTTAAAGAATGAAAAGTTACCTACGCATCAGTGCCCACAAATTTCAAGGTTTAATAACTTGGTTGGTTCAGTTGGGTTGAAATTTCCCATAATCTTGCTATTCTGATTTTTATTTTCTTAGGTTGTTTCCTAGTGTCAACTTCATTTAAAAACTGATAACTCATGCTTCCTCGGCTGGCAATTTATAAAGCTTTAATTAAATCGTGAAATAATAAAAAAAAAAACATAATTGGAATGTCAAAATGTTATAAAAAAATCAGAGTAATTGTTAACTGAGGATTACAATGTGATTTGTTATAGGCATTGTATAATTGAATATATATCAATCATTTAAAAACAGCAATTGTAGCCAAAGCATGTACGAGAAAAAACTAAAGATAAATATGTAAATTAAGGAAACTATTGGTTGACGAAGCATGTAAAAAACAGGACAAAAAGTAGTGTCTAGATTGCAAGACCTTTGAATCTATACGTACGTGAAGTTGACTATGAAAAAATAGATTTAGTTACATATATACAAAAAGAAAAACAACAAAAGAAATAATTAGTTTAAATCAAAGAATAAATTCATCGATCATATGAACAATATAAGAAATAAATGTATAAATTGATTTTAATGTTAATAATGATAACAACAATCAGAAGCAAACCTAAATTCTGACAGATTTCCTTGTAGATTATATTTTGTTTCATCTTTATGTCCTTTGTCTTTATTTTGAATAAGGGTCTGTAAGCCCTTTCTTGATGTCACTCTTGAAAGAGCTACGTAAATTTGGCCATGTGTGAAAACAGGTTTAGGTAAGAAAAGACCAAGAATGTGAAGTGTTTGACCTTTTCTTTTGTTGATTGTCATTCCGCAATAGAGTCTTACAGAAAATTGTTTTATATTTAGCACAAAAGGTGTTTTTTGTTGTTTAACTGTAAAGATAATCCTGGGAATAAAGATTTATCATCAGCATGAGTACCAGAAATGATTCTGCCTTCAATGAAATGTGAAGGCCAATTAAATGACTAAAAGCCTAGTACCATTGCATAGTCTAGAATTTTGATTTATATTTCTTAGAAGCATGATAACATCACCAATTTTCAGATTTAATGCATGGTTAGGAACACCTGGAAACTTAAATGAATTCAAGAATTCAATAGGGTAAAGTAAATCTTGATCAATCATTTGGTCTGAACCTTTCGAAATGTAATCAGTAGTTAAATAAGTTTTCATTGCTCCTGGAAGCAGGTCTAACATGTAAGTATCAATTGCATCTACATTACCATTGTAAGGAGTAATAATTGCCTTTTGTTTTAAGTAAAGAGAATCCCAGTTATTATGCTAGAAATTATCATAAACTGCTGAAACTATTGAACTTATTGGATTATCAGTACATTTAACTAATAAATATTATGGAATTTTTATCCATGTGGCTTCATTTTCATTTTCATGACTTATGCTTTCCATTTTCCCATCTCCTATATCCAACAACCATTCAGCAAATTTTGAGATCTCAATCCTATCTTCTTCATTTAGATTTTCTCTATGAAGTCTCATGTTGGTTTTTAAACGAAATACTTTACAATGTGCCAATAGGTTAGATTGGTTTATGGAAGCATCGAGAATGTCGGTCTTTGTTCTACATTGTACCACAGGCCACACTTGTCTAAAATCTCCTCTTAAAACAACTGTTTTGCCTCCAAAAGATTTGTCTACAAGTTCACAACTATTTTCTGTGGGGACATCTCTCAGCGACTTGTCTAAAGCCTCGAAACAATTCCAATGTACCATGGAGCTTCAGCCCATAGTATTAAACTTGTATTTTAAATTGATCGTGCAAGTTGGGTTCCTTTTTTGGTTTGACATGTGGAACATTCATTAATATTTAAAGGAATCTTGAATCGAAAATGGGCCGTTCTACCACCGGGAAGCAACAGCTAGGACTATTCTACCTGTTGATCTGATAGCTGAAATCAAGGTATTCCACTAATATTTTTTGCCAGTTCCTCCATGACCATATATGAAATACATTTCTACTTTATTGCCATCAACAGATTGCTTGATAAATCGATAGATCTCCAACTGCTCTTCCTACAATGTTGGCAAAAGTTGTAAATGTTGTTGCTTAAGTTCTAATAAATTGTAACTTAATTCTTCATGTATTAATCTGTTTTTTGCTGTATACGAACTTCTTTTGGTTGGCATAGGCAGTTTATAATCTGACAAAAAACTACAATTTTTACTGAAGAGCTGCTCCAAAACAATCAAAGCATAATTCTTAAGATCATTTTCTGGAATAGAGTACTTAAGTGATCTAAATGCAACCCTTAGTTTGTATTCAATATGTTCAGCCATGATCTTCCAATTTTTCTCCCAAAGGTTAATTGCGCCCCCAACTTGATAAAACATAATAATAGTCACAGAATGTTGTCTCAATTCTTCACTTGATGCCCAATGTGAGGCTTGGAACAACGCATCATTCCATTCTTGATCATTCCCTAATAGACCTAATGCATGGCATGCACTTTCAAATGTAGAATAAACGATCCCTTCAATTGTCCTGATTTGTTCATAATTTTTTTGGTCCTCTAATTGCATTCAATAACATTCTCAAGAAGTAAAATTCCCCTGAAGCAGGCTGGACATATATGATTCTCCCGATGGATTTTCCTTATTTTCTTTGCTGCTATTCTTTTATCTTGTTATTCCATACCCACCTTGTAGGAAAATCTGCATATAATAATTGTCTAGCTTCTTCATGGATTTCATTTACATGAATCCATTGAGTAAACGTTGTTTTCTCTATGTATGGTCCTTGTAGTACTCGAGATAGATCTTCTTTATCATTGAAATACAAATTTTATTCGTTGGGTAAATGTACTAATAATCTTTGTACTGCTGGTTCTCAATGATGGAATCCAAAAGCGAACAATCTCCAACATGCTCCGTATGCTGGAAGATGTCTACAACCAAGATACATTCTAATTTCATCAATGTCATTATCCTTTTGCTGCTCAACTCCATTTCCATTTGATCTAGTAGTTTCTAACAGTGCTTTAGATCTGTCTGGTCCTTTATTTATGTACTTGAATAAGTATTTGATGGCTCTAGATTTGCTACATATTTCGACATTAACATGAGCTAGATACTTTACAACCAAATCTGTATTGTGAGGAACCACAAATCTGTTATCCAACTGTATGCCATTTTTGAATGCAACATTTTCTTTTATCATTATTTCCGTTCTCTTATACACCGGAAATCCATCTTCATTTACTGTAGTTTCAGATTGAAATTTCTTTGGGAAAATTTTGGAACAACAACCCTTTAGCATACACGGTGCTAATGGGTATGCATTACCACAAGGTCCATGAATCATAAAATCTGTTAGAGCTTGATACGCTATTGGATCTGTCATTTTGTCTGGTGTTTCAGCTGATATAATCCTATCAATCTCACTGGGAAGAGAACATTTATCTTTGGGGGCAACCAAAGTAGAATGTGAACGCGTGGAAGTCCACGTTTTTGAAATTTAACGGTATAAGTAACTAAAACAAAAAAGGAAAAGATACCATAAATCAATTGGTCCACGTCCAAAATGTATGCTCAAATTCAATAGGCTATGGAAAAAAATTCTACACTGCTGTAACACAACCAAAATTACTGTCTTTTGTTAATTGGTCCATGAAATACCATAATTTAATTTTAAAACACTCTTGACACAATATCTGGTCTATCTTCAAGTCGTTGGCCAGGAACGAATGATAATGCTTCTTGAATTTCTGACCATCTAGCATTGCAAGTAAATGTTATAAATAGATCTGGGTATCCATAGAATCTACAAATGGCCATTGCATCTTGATAATTTTGAAATAGATATCGAGGACCGGATGTGAAACTTGCAGGAAGAATTATACTTTCCGCCACAGAATTACCCTCACCTCTAGCCACAAAATCTATTACATCTCTCAACATTTCAGATCGAATGGCTTTTTGATTATCCTTAAAGAATTGCGTCTCATTTCTTCAACACTTGCATATGCATCCACTATAAATGGATGGAAAAATCAATCGCCTCTTAATAAAGTATTACCACAATCCATTCTTTGTTGAATGATATAGGCATAATATTCACGCATTGTCACAATTTTACGCTTGCCTTTCTCCTTTTTAGGTGAATTAACATAATTTTAATATTATATCCATCTTCACCATAAGGAATAACAAAGGATATTGCATTGCCATAAAAAATGGATGCAAATCACAGTTCTTTTCAATCCTTCGGTTCTATGATCAACAATAATATCCCTTCGTCTATTGTATTCACCTATATCTCCTATATCTATGCTGCCATTTCATATCCACTTGGTGGAGTATAATTTCTTTGCGTTTGATCCTTTGTTCCTATCAATCTAAGCTTCATTGGAACATAGCTCGACTCCATAAATCTATCTCTGGCTATTCTGAAAACCTTTACAATCTCATTGTTTTGATCAAGCATTTTGATTAATCCATCAACAATACTCCTATCAAATTTAGATTCATTATTGTTACCACTCAAAATAGCCATTCTATTAGCACACTCATTCTCTGTATCATATATATATATATATATATATATATATATATAACTAAGCAAAATAAGGATTTTGACACGTAATAGGAAGTAATGATCCTATCATATGATGATTCTATCCACTGATCTTATAAATATATGGGCCTCCTCTAATATTCATGGAATTATCAACTTTACCACAAGTAGAAGTAAATTGAAACATAGTTATGAATTCTTATGTTCTCTCTAAATTTAGCAGCCCTAGGACCACCCCTATAATCAAGCAAGTCATCTAAAAATTATGGTGCATTCCTAAAAGGAGGAAGTCTAACTTTCTCTTGCTAACAGCAAAGAGAAAATGTGGGATTTGTCGTTTGCTTTGAAATATAAGTCTTCTCTTCATACCACGTCACAGCTTTAAAGAAAGGACAAATAAACTTAGGACCACCGAAATTAAAGGCAACATAGCATGTCCCTATAATGTAAATAAAAAAATTATTAATATTAAATGTAATAGAACATTTGCGATAACAAATCTAAAAAATTAAAATCCTTGTGACCTAGTATAACTCACTTAAATGACCATTCAATCTTCTTCTTGCACGGCCCTCGTTTAATCATAGTTGTACCCTCATAACACAAATCAAATGTGTCTAGAATCATACTTAAATCCCCAACAGAACTGCCAGAACTTGTTGAAACGGTGGAATCAAATTGGAATTTTCTTTTTTGACCAATGATTGAATTTTTAGGGATAGTAGACCTTAAAACTTGTGCTGAAAGTGTTCGTGATTCACCATTAATCCCAAAATGCAATGCACTGATAAATGAGGTTGATCCCCATAATGATAATTGTTCAACTCATTGCTTACAGTGTTCATAGCAAGTAATGGTGAATCCATTGAAGTATCGTTCAAACCTTGTAAGTTTTTTGTATTTATAGCTACGGTATTTAATCATTCACCACTCTTATTCTCCTTTGGAATAATAATCCTATGACCCGCGGATCTACCAACAGAACTATCAAGCGTAACATTGGAATTGGCATTGTTTCTTCTCCTTAATCTATTCAATCCTAATCTATCCAACCTTCTAATCCTATTCTCTCTCGTTTGGTTGATGTCATCCATAATTTAAGTGAACAATAGCTGGTTTTATTAACCAAAGACTACACACAGAATCGATAGTACAACTAAGAAATAATTATACATCAAACCATTATACACAAAGAGTAGCAAATTCAAAAGACAACACATAAAACAAACCTTTAACAACCTATTTAATAACTAAAATATATATAAACAATGACAACCTAACTAATCATAAAAAAATAAACCATTAAAACTAAGACTGACCTGGGAACCAAAGCAGTGTAGTGACTGGTACAGTTCTTACGAAAGAGAAATTAGATGCCGAAATGGCTAAAGCAATCCTTGCAACAATTTAAGAAAAAAAACCGTCAATAACAAAGCTCCAATTAACTCGGAACAATTCCAAAGAAAACAACTTATTAAAACTAAAAATAGAATAACTGAAATTAGCCAATAAGACCCGTACCAACTAAACAACTAAAACTCAAAACATTCTAATATCAATAAAATTTATCAATATATAACTTTTCTAGTTTTGATCCCTAATACTTACAACATCTGATAAAATAGTAAAGAAAAAAAAAACTTATTCAATTTCATTCATTTCTTTTAAAATCAAGAAACATTTATTCGTTAAATGGAATGACTTTATTGAAACAGCCAAACCCAGAATCAAAACTAAAAAAAGAACAAAAATGGAGGAGAAAGAAGAAGGTTACGAAAAACTATAGAAAAAAATACCAAAATAAGAATCAAAAGAATGAACCTGCAAACACGGAAGCAATGGTGCAAATAAGATTTTGGCTTCGTCTCTCCTAGTTTTTTCACTGTGGTTTCTGCTACTCTTTCTATTATCTTTCTCTTATAGTTAAGAAAAATTGAATTAGAAGAACACATCCAATACAGGTGTCAATGAAAGTAACACCTAGAAGCATAGTTGTACCGGCCGATATGTATAGGTTTCGACATATAACGGTACCGGTGATAGTTGATTTCATTTCGGTCTTGATTTCGGCTTATATCGGCCGTACCGATAGGTACCAGCCTGTTTCAGTGATACCGACCGAAAATAGCCGTACCGGCCGATACATAACATAAGCTTGTAAAAAAATTAAATCAACATTTACCTTAAATTTGATGAATATTATACATAATTACTCATAAATTTGATGAATCTTAGATATAATTACTCATAAATTTAACGATTATCAAAAAATTTCAACTTTACTTCTTAACTGATATTGATTTTTTTACATTTGATGAAATTTTTTTATAGAACATTATATATATTGATAAATATTTAATATATAAAATTTATTTAATATCATTTATTTCATATTTGAAAATACTTTTTATATATATAAATTAAAAATATTCAAACTCTGATAAACCTGAAATGATATATCAAAATACATTAATACTGATATGTACTTATACCAAAACAAAAACAGTACGCCCATCGATACGGTACTGACTACCTTGCCTAGAAGTTGAACCTTTAACAAATGTTCTATTAAAAAAACACATCCAATACAAGTGTCAAAGAAAGTAACACTTGAAAGTCCGACCTTTAACAAATGTTCTGCTTCAAACTATCAATGTAAACTTATTAATAATTCTTTTAATAAGAAATACAATTATAGAACGTAAAAGAGCCCAAAAACATAAAAATTTTGCCCACACACAAAACCCATTAAAACCCAAAAAATATGGATAGCTGTCAATTTTTAAACCCCTTAGTGATACTTTTAATCTAACGTAAAATAGTTCAAAATCATAAATTCTGCCCACACAAAAAGCCTATTAAAACCCAAAAGATATAGACAGCGGTCAATTTCTAAACCCCTTAGGGATACTTCTAATATATAGAAGATATAGATTAGAATGTTTATCCACAAAAATTTTGTTATTAAATTAATTTAAAATAAAAAATTTTAAATTTTAACTTTTTAAAAAGTCAAGTGACAAAATTATAAAAAAAATTAAGTTGCATTTTTTAGCAATTATTATATTTACTTTCTTCTATTGTGAGAGTTCAAATTAACTAATTACTTTGTTATTTTTCTTAAAGAATAAATATAATTACAAATCTTTTTCATATAAATTTTTCATTAACTAATAAATAATTATTTATTCTAATCACAATAGATAATAAATATTTTTAGTTTATAGTTATATTTTAGAATTTTTTTTAAATTTTTTTCAATTTTTATTACATAGTTTTCTTTGAAAATTTATTTTATTTATTAATTAATTTGTAATTCTTCAAAACTCTTTCTTAGATAGTGAATTAGATATTTATAATATTTTTAAATTTAAATCTAAATCTGCTTAATTTATCTAAAAATCTGAATCACTTTATTACTACTATTCAAATATTACAACAAAATATGCATCCAATTCAAAAAGCAATATCCCCCAGATATCCTAATCCTCTAAATATCTAAATTTATTAAATATTTGTTGTACAAAAAATATAAAATTACACAATAACTAAATATATAAATAGATATCAAATTTAAATATTTGAATCCATATGAATAAAGCAGATTTGGATATAAATTCAGATATCTAACACAATGTAAACAAAATTAAAGCAGATTTGAGTAATGGATATTCAAAGGGTTCATATTCGAATATGCTCCGAATTTGCTTTAAATAGTGAATCTAATATTTGAATCCAAAAATTATTGGAATATACAAATTATTTAAATCCACAACATCTGTATTCGGAAACAAATTAGATAGTGTTGGATATCTAATTTTTTACTACCATTGCCATCCCTCGCGAAAATTTTTTTAAAAAATCTTTATTCTTTTTTAATAATTGTTATTATAATGATTATATTTATAAAATATATTTATGTGATCCACTTATTTTATATTCCTTTAAAAAAATATAGTTGTCATTGTCTAACGTTGCTACAATATTGCAAAGGATAGTTCTAAGGAAAATTTTAATATAAGTTTCTTAAGATAAGCTTCAAAAATTTTTTACCATAAAATTTAAAAAAAAAGATCTAAAGCTTTGAAAAAAAATTGGTTTACCTGATTAAAGAAAATTTATAGGTAATTTGTAAAGTATATATATAATTGGGCAACGTTTATACGTAATTGGCAATAATTTATGTAATTAAAAATGTAAAGGTAATATTTTATGCAACCAATAATGTTTGTATGTAATTTCTAATGTTTTATATAATCTTATAAAGGTTAAACCTTGCAATTTTAGACATAGTTATAGGAATATGATAATATAATGAATTAAATACTTGATACAACATAGCATGAATACATTCTCAAAATTCATATAATAAAAATTATTAACATATCAAAATCAATATAAATATAAGATACCTCAAATACAATTATGACACCGTTAAATATATGAATATTACACAGCTACACAAATTGCCAAGTGTAATAAAGGTAATGTTTTTATGTAACTTGTAATATTTATATGCAACAGTTAAAGTTTATATGTAATTTGTAATGTTTTATGTAATTATATGTAAAAGCAATGTTTTATGTAACTTGTAATGTCTATATGTAATTTTTAATGTTTTATGTAATTAAATGTAAAGGTAATATTTTATGTAACTTATAATGCTTATATGTAACTGATAATATTTATATGTAATTTGTAATTTCTATGTAATAACATGTAACAGGGGGTTTGATTTAGATAATGTTTGATGACCTTTGGTAATAGGATTCCCTTGCAAGACAACGCAGTCACATTCTTATTAATCGTACATGCATGTGTTTGGTTGATCATTCTTTTATTGAAGATGAACACATTTTATTGGCTAGGAATGCAACATTTTCGAATCATCACATTACTAAAGAACCTTGCCTTTGTATAAGCTAATGCTATATAATGACTTGTAATATAACTTGTATTTTTTTTACTAATAATCATATGCATTTTTGTATTTCAAAATATGTAATTTGATTGGCTAAAAATCCACGCCAATGTACTTTTTATTTTAATTATTAAGATTTGATTTTCTTACTGCCATGTTCTATCTACCCATACTTGCCATGTTGTCATGGTTATTGGTTGGTAGTCTTATCATTGGGGCTTAATGAATGAAAATTTAAGCAATAAATTCGAAAATGCATGAACAAACCAAGTGTTTTTGCCTTTGTTCATTCAGAGAAGCCATGAATATTATATAAGCTTAGCAACTTATTTTAGCTTTAAGGGAATCAACTATCCTTATTTGAAGTAGCGATGCTCATATACTAAATCATGAACAAACTAATAAATAAAATGATATTAGATGCCAAAAGCAATAAACCCAAAAGGCAAAATAAAGAAAATAAAAAAAAAACCTAAAATGCAATAAAATGTAAGTTATGTTCTGAGTTAATGACTTAGCATTAACTTTCATGTAAGTCACAAACTTTTAATTTTATCAAATTATATCATTGAACTTCTATTATTGATAAATTAGGTTACTTAAGCTAATCCTATTAAGTAATTCTAACAGAAAAGTTGACTCAATATGCATATATAAGTTATTTTTACATCTCATCAAGATAATATTTGTTAGAAATACATCACATATTCATACTGGGTCAGCCTTTTTGTTAGAATTACTTACAAAGCCAATGTTAGTGATTTACCTTGTTAATAATAAAAGTCGAGTGATGTATTTTGATGAAATTAATAGTTTTTTTACCTATATAAAATTGATACTAAGTGTAGTAACCTCGAATATAAATTACCCTGCAATAAACCAATTAAAAAATGCCATTAGATACCAAAAATATCAACTTGTTAGCATATTTGGTATTCAAGTTTATTAATTGCCAAAGTAATCACTTAAAGCTGTTGACATATGATAGGTAATTTACCAGGCAAATTAGAAATAGTTTTACATACATCAATCTATGGCTTCTCAACACATAAGCCAGAAAGTCAAAATATTAGTGTATGCAATTTCAAAAAGTTGCCAATATCTTCATAAAAACTCTAAGCATAAAGAGGAACTGCACATTTGTAGAAAGGTTGAAGCCAAAGAAAGGTCAATAGGGATTACATTTCACTCAATTACTTAAAATTGTAATCTCTTGTGAATTTTTTTGGCAAAGAAGAAGTATGCCTAGGTTATATCTTTATTAATATATTCTCTTATAGTAAGCGTTTTGTCTTTGGAAAGGCCTTCAATTTCCATAATTTCTTGAAAATGATTATCCTTTTTAGCCTCTTTTATCTTCTCCTTCACATTTTTCTTAAAGATGCCTTTAATCACTTGAGTAACTTCTCAATATGAAGTCTTAAACTTGCTTATCTCTTCCACCAGCTTAAATAATTTACCAATGCTATGAGACCTTTTCTTACTTCTCATAGCTTTATTTATTGAACCAACAACAGCTGTTTGACAAGTTGAAGCATCGATATTATCTCTCAATTCAAAATCTCTTGGCTATGAGGTTCAGTATCAAGTGTGTCTATAGACTTATATTCTTTAGCATCAAGTTACTTCCATTGCATCACTAAGGTGTTACCTCCAAGTCCTATTTCTCTATCCTTTCTAAATATTTGGACAAGGTTGGTAAAATGAGAAAATGGTTTATTTCTCAAACCACTAGCTGATGACTGATTTTACAAAACAATTGTGAAGCATTAAATAAATTGAGTTGATAAATATAGCTAATGATAGGTAATAAAAAAAGTACAAATCAATTAATTGACTAAGTCATCTACTTACTCTAACCCTATCATCAAATACATCATTTGGTGTAGTTAAGCACTTTTCTTCTACTTTCAACCAAATCCATTGTCCAGTACTAACCATTACAGAGATAGCATTATACTGCCTCTTTAGTAACTTTAACCTAGAATTAACATGTGGATTGGCTTTACGTTGTGTTTTAGGAAGGTTGTTCTCTAATAATTTTTCAAGCTAGGATAGAAATCCTATCCTAAAGGTCCCATTGGCCCCTTTCCAATGTGGATCTTTTGCTAAGATATGTCAACATTCAATAAGAATGACATCTTTCCTTTTAGCCCACTACCTTTGACTTACCTCATCGCTATCTATTTCTTATGAATCCTTACCTTTATATTACAGAATGACATTTGCAAGTCCTACCAATTGAAACATGTAAGAAAAATTTTCAAAAAAATCACTAAACACCAAATATAAGAAACCATTCTTTAACAACAACCTCAATTCAAAAATTAATCTAATTTAACATGTATGGAAAATTCATGCATGGTGTAAAATATATCAAAATCAAATAAGTCAAACAAATGAAATTAACACTTAAAGTGCATAAAGGTATAGACCAATGACAGGAAATAATAAGAACTAAGAACTATCCTTAAGTATTTAAGGCCAACGCATTAGTGAATATATCTTCTGCTAGCTTGTCTTGAAACTTAGTCTAACTATTACTTGGCTCATAATGTTTGATTACGTCCTTTTCATTCTTGCCTTTTGCTTGACTATCATCTACTTTAACAATATTACTTTCCATAAAGTCAACTAGCATATCAAACCTAATGCAATTATGGATTTCGCTGGATAAAATGATTTCTCCTCAAAATTGCGCATTTAGCTTTCAATATGCCAAAACATCTCTCAATGCAATTTTTTTCTTGAGAATGTTTCATATTGAAGTATTCTTGAGGTGTGAAATGTTGGTGTCCTTATTGTTAATCAATCAAGTGGTATCTTTGACCTCTATATGGTGCTAAAAAAAATTCCCTATTTGTGTATCCAGCATCACATAGATAGTAATACCATATCCAATTAAGAATTGAATTAATACACAAAAATGCTTGAAGTTTTATTTCCTAATATAAAATATACTCATACAATTAAGCTTTACCTTGTGGAATCTTTAAACAATTTTCCTACTCATGGCAGTCCTGAGTACTCTACTCTCAATAAGAAAATCTTCCCACCTTGGTAAAATATAAATGAATTGTATGTCTGGTTTGAAAACATGGAGGACATTTATAGTAATCTCATTTTTCCTTGACCTGTATCTAGGTTTGTCAATTGATTACACATCAACCTTTATGTATATTCCATTTAAGGCACTTAAATAACCCTAAACTCATAGACTAAATGAAAATATATAATAATTACTTATTTACATATTAAATTGTATCAAACAAGTTGTGTTCCATATAAGGACTATGAGACAATACCTTAAACCATTTCCATTTATCATCTGTTGAATTCTCCAATATTGGTTTTGTTTTTATAAGAAGCATTACACGAAGCCTTAACATTGAGTTTAACACTACATGAAATTGCCTATTCACTATCTCACTAGATTTGGTTATTTGACATGGAGGAACTCTACTCTTGGTATGGTGGGACATAATTTGAAGGAAACTTATAGTCATTTCTTCTATACCCATATTTCTATTTTTTTAATCCTTTATGGTTTTTTAATAAATGATACAATATTAATCCTATCCATTCTACAAAATTTTAAGCTCTATTTATCATTTTCAAAGCATATTTTATGTAAGTTGATTACCTTAATATTATACCTATTAAGTGTTTTCTAAGTGAAAGATATTTTACCTCTACTTTTGGATGTCCTAATCAACAATGAAATAGAAGCAAACAATAATATTCAGAACATAGTTTCCATTATCTTTAATTGTAAAATTAGAATTATGAACAGATGCATCTTCTTTCTTACTGCTAAACAAGTCATAATCGTTATAACAATCCAAATATTATAAAGGTTAGAGAAATAATTATGTGATTATATTATACCTAAAAGTACAAATAATGTCATTGAACATAAAAGTCTTATGCAAATAATGTCTGACCAATCAATAATTATAAAAATTATAATATAATTTATTAGGTTCATTATGTTCATGAAATTTAGATATTACATAACCGCTAAAGACAATATTTCTCTGGAAGTTCTTGGCTTATTACAAATGAACCAGAAAAGGTATTTAAAGCCATGACCCTTTTTTTAAGTATGTTTCAATCAGCGAAAATCATATGCTAAATCATGAACAACTCATTCAAACTATGTGTCAACTAGCCATATTTCAAGTTGCTGTGCTCATACGCTAAATCGTGAAAAAGCCATTTCAAAATTTATCATGAAGAAAATGCTATTAGTTGCTATTACGATATGTCCCTGGAAAATCCTCGTAGAGCAAGAAGTAAGCATAACTTAAAGGTAATTTTCTCAGTGGGGAAGTGTCATTTTAACTAGTAGTCTTCCTTTATCATGTGATGAGAGCACAAAAGTATAGATTCTTGACCCTTGATCATGAACGGGTGACTGTTGAATGAATCGCTTATCCAACTACTTTTGGGTAGCCACCGTAAAATAGCCAATAATTAGAGTCGCCATCGATAATTTGGGCAAGGCATGATTGGATGCCTCTTGAAACTGATATTCTGAGTTACAAAACTTGAAACATCAATTCCATAGTCTGCATTATCAAGAAGTTAAATGGTTGGGTTCAGCAGTTGGTTGAGCTCGAGAAAGGATTAGCACTCCCATGATGCTTGGAATCGATGCCATCTAACTATCTTAACTTAGTTTTAGTTTCCTCAGCTTTGACTTGTCACTATTTTGATATAATCCCTTTTTTATGCATGAATTTATGTAAAGTGATAAATTCAAGTTTTTTTGAAAAATTTTGAATCTATATACACCTAGAGAGTTAGGGAACATAGAAATTTTTTAACCACAGATGATCGTCAGTTTTAATTTTAAAAATCAAATATTTTATGTTAAACAAGAAAAAGATATTGACATAGAGCATTGCCTTAGGATTTTCGCAAATATGAATGCAAAATTAATGCCACAAAGAAAGATATGTTAGTAAGGCATAGGTAAAATAATATAACATTGCACAAAATGAATCACACAAAAAACAGAAAAGAAAAAGATCGATCAATATGCATTTCGTAATTGTCATCAGTTATTTAGAAAAAATAAAATTAACTATCTTTGAATGCGTTTGGATTCATAAGTTAGCTGAGGTGTGAAAAATGAGCTAGGATTTTGCAAAAAATAAAAAAAAAAAACTTGGGAGAGAGAAAATTTGATTTTAAACAAAATTTTAAAAAGTGGGGTTAAAGTATTCTTTGGATAAACAAGGTTAGAGCATCCTTTGTAATTGAAAATTTTAATAATTTTTTATAGAGATAAGATTGAAAGACTTCACTGGATAAAAGTTTGATTATTTCTTGGTGGCATATACTTTTGAATGATTTTGACAAAGTATGATTTTTTGAAAAAAAAAAAAAGGAATTAATGAAAATGAATGGTACAATTTGAAAAATGTTTGTGCCTTGATCTAAGCCTAAAAGGGGGTTGACATATATTTCTTGACTCGACAGGGTTGATTGGACTCGTTTAGAGGCATTTGAATGCCTTAGAGTGAGAATTTTGGAAAATCAATTAATTTTTACGAGTGTTAAAGTAAGGGACAGCATCGCACGATCTCCATTTCCAATTTCATTCTACACTAGTCTAAAGTTTTATGGGTCAAGCAATGTACTTTCAAAAAGGTGATTTAATAAGGGTTAATATTAAAATATTACAAAAATCCTAGAAAATCACTTTCTAGGTGAAAATAATTTTTGAATTTGGAACTCATTTGAGAATGCAACATGTACAAGGAAAATGAAGCAGTAAATTTTGAAAAATTATCTTAGACTCATTCAGAATCATTAAATCATAAATAATACCTTTTAAAAAGTGAAACTTTATAAAATTTTTGGAAAAAATATATAAAACATATAGAAAATATATACACCGTAGTTTGTCTAGGCCAGTTTTGGCATCCTAGGACTTTGGGGTGAAAGATGATCAAATTAGAAAATAAAACTATAAGCTGGGGGAAGACTGCTGGGTGCCATGTTGCTAGGCATAATTAGGCGACACGGCGCTAGGCGAAAAATTTTATTTTAGAATATCTGAAATGCTTATAGGTTATCTTAGAGAAAAATGTGAAATAAGGCATCAAAGGCCATTTTTCATGGTGTCATCAGAGTCACTTAAATGAGTACTCGAACCAATTTCCCACTATTTGTGTCTAAGTTAAGGAAAATTAAAAAGCCACAGGTACATGTAAGTTTCATTGGTGCACAAGCATTGATACGAGGCTTTATGGCACCAAAAATTTTAATTTTCATCGGTAGTATCAATACAAGAAGGTTTGGTATTGATACCTAAGATGTGATATCAATACCTAGCATACCTGTATCGATACAAACCTTGTCAGTAGCTAAAGTTGTGATTTTTGGCAAATTGTATTTATACTCAAGCATAAGTATCGATACAAGTCTATGAAGTATCGATACATGCCTCTAAGTCTTAAGATTAGGAACATTTTTTGCTCTTAATATCGATACACAGTTTATTGTATTGATACTCATAGGTAAAATTGCATTGTGTATTATCGATACACAATATTCTATATCGATACATCAAGACACATTTGCCTGGTTCGAGCCATTTTTCAGCCACTGCACCACAGCTTCAAGATCTGATTCCAACATGTTTCTTGCACCAAAAATCATCAAAATTCATACCAAGCTTCGTCTTTGGGCTTGTGATTGGATTTAAATAAAATCTTGAGGTCCAAACAACCAATGACAAAAGACATTTGATGACATTAGGCAATTTGTCAAAAGGTAAGGCTAAACTTACCAGCGTTCAGCTGAATAAAGTAGTCTAGATCTACTATTTATGCTGAGCAAACCAATGGGTTTGCATAGCAGTTGAGCACTGAACCTGACCTCTGCATAAGGTACATGCACCAAAAACCCAAAATACCTTTGCCCTTTTGTCTTTTATCTCCATGGCCATATGGCTAAATAAGCCAAACTTGGACTCAGCTAAAAAAAAAAAAGAGATTCCCAGCAGAAAAACTTCTACTCATTCCTTCATTCCTTTTATTTTCCACTCTTACCGAAAACTACAAAAACAAACTCTTTTTTCATTTTTGGATTCCTTTAAATCCATCACCAAAAGTCCTTCCAAAAACCTTTATCTCACTCATAGTCTATTTTAAAACTCCCCTTTATCCATACCGAACTAAAAAACCCCTCATTTTCACCACTATTTTGCTGTTCAATCTAAAAAGGTGAAGTTCAAAACTACTGTTCAAAGAAAAGTCTGAAGCATGAAACTTTTGGTATATTTCCTCTACTTGACTCTGCATATTCTTTAATTTTTTAACATTTTCATCATTTTAATGACCTCTCTATGTTACCATGACCCTTCTAAAGTTCTCACGCATTATCGCTGCCGTGTTTGTTGTAGTCTTAGAATGTTGATGCTCTCTTGTTGCTTTGATGTCGTATGGTAGGCCAAACATCTTGTCTTTCATTTTGACATCAATACAACCCCTTTATCTATGCATCATATTTCATCTATTTTTACATGCTTAACACATGACTAAATGTCTATCTTAACATGTCTTATGTATATTTAGGCATTTTCTTGTGTTTTAACGAGTCTCATAACATAAAAACGCTGTCTTGACAACTTTAGCCTGTATTCTTTTGTTTAAATGTATTTATACACCTTATTTGCCATCTTCTTAGATTTTTGTCACCTATTTCCATCTTAACATGCCACTTGTGTATGTTTGCATGTTTAGTCCTTGCGCATCTTAATGCACGTTATGTTTTGTTTATGTCATTCCTGTCAAGATGCATGTTTGTCTGTTAAAAATCTGATTTTTAAAAAAAATCCCCAAGTTAAGTTCATGCTACCTCCAATGGGTGAAGAATAGCATGGATTTAATGTTTTCAAAAAATTAGGCTTCCAATCTTGGGGGTAGATAAACATTTTAGCTCTGGATTCATGGTGGAATACTTTTTTTTTTAAATAAAAAAAGATCCTTTTTAGTTTTAAGCCTTGATCTTAAGCCCTATGCCCCTTCTAGTAACATAATCAATGGGTTCTTCCATTGTCCCAAAGTACTCCAGGATTATCGAATGAACTTGTGAAGCCTATTTTATTTTCTGTCACAGACATTTAGACATCCTAAACCTGAGCCTATCTTCCAAAAATTAGAATATCGAATAATCCCTCCTGTTTTTGCTTTGAAAATACTATAGTTTTGACCTGAAAAATCATTTTTGAACCACAAAGTATTTATTCTAATTTTTTCTAATATTTTTCCTTCACAGTGCATAAAATTAAATTTCTATCGGTGCTCTATTTGCCCTTGGATCATCCTGGATGAGGGAGTTATAATTTTTTTGAACCTTTGCTGTCGAAACCCTTTAAACCAGCGTGCAACATTCTATGTGGACCATTACAGCCCATCAGATGATTTTTATGAAATTTCCAAATATTTCCCAAAAAATTTACAAAATTTCCTTTTTGGAAAGGTATTATCTACTATCTACCGATCTCGGATAAGCTTAGAATGATTTTTCAAAATCCAATATGCCCTCTAATCGTACACGCTACCAGTGTTAAGATAAACTTAACTTTGAAAATTAATTTTGCCTAGAAAATGATTTTCTAGAATTTTTGGAATATTTTTATATTAAACCTTGTTGAGCTACCTTTCCAAGGATACCTCATTTACCCCTTAAAGCTTTCAGATGTACCAACAAAATGCAAGAATAGAGGGGACATAATGTTATCCCTTATTTTCAACCTAATTTTTGAATCTCCTTTTATCGAGATATTCGTATGTTTCGAAATGCACCCGTTTAGTCTCCTTCGCAATATCAACCCCTTTTTGACTCGGGTTAAGATTAAAATATAAAAAATAGGATTTCATATTAAAATTTTCGCTAATGGAGATACTCTAACTCCTCTACTCAAAAGGGTACTTTAACCTCTTCTTTAATTGAAGTTTAAATTTTCTCCTTGGTCCTCAATGTTTTCTTAACTTTGGGGATATTTCAACCCTACTACTCCGAGAAGATGCTCCAATCCTATTTTTTTAAAAAAAAAAGATACAAATTTTTTCTTTGTTCCTAAATATGTTTACGACTCTATTTTAGAAGATAATCCAACCCCGCTTTAACCTCAAAATTTTAAAATTTTCTCTCTTCTGAATGCCTCAAAACTGTTTTGATAAAAATCATCTTTCTTTTTCAAATTACCATAGAATCCAAACTAGTCTCTAAAATTGTCATCTTGGTTATTCTTCAATAATCGAAGGCAATTATGAGATACATTTTAGTTGCCCCTCCTTTTTTATGTTCTTTTGTTAGTAATTACTTGTTTATGATATTATTACATTTCTCATTTTTCACCTTACTAACTTGTTTTCCTTTAGTAGTGACTATTGTGCATTCATATTTAAAATTCATTTTCCACTAAAATTTACAAGATGATGTTTCGTGTTGGTATCTCTCCAATGCCTAATACAAAACATCCAATTTTTTTAAATTTAATTCAGACATCATTTTCACAAAAATTCCTATGTTCCTTATATCTCCGATGTGTATATGTAATCTAATTTTCTTAAAAAAACTCAAATTTTCATTTTCCAAAATTTCATGCGTTAAAGAGGATTATATCTAAATAGGGACCAAAGTGTGACATTGTTAGTAGGTACCGATTTTAGGCATCGTGGGGATGCTAGTTCTACCCCATGTGTAACCAACTCTGAAACCCTACCAATGAATCTCTGAACTTCGTAGACCTTGAAATCTGTGTTTCGAGTTTCAAAACTCGTAATATTATTTTCAATATGTGTTCTATCTTGCCCAGCTTAAAATGATCAATGGTGACTCCAAGTTTATGGCCATTCCGCGGTGGCCATCCGGGTCCAATTGGATGAGCGACTCATCGACGGTCCCTATCCCCTTTATATTATCACGTCTACTCCAAATCCCATTCAAGGGATAGCTTAAAGGCTCGACCATAACCAACCATCATTTATTTTTAAGTCGAGTGCTCTATGCCCTTCGGATCATTCAAAGTTTTAAACGCCAAGCATGTGGCGATAGAACAAAAATCATTTAGTAGGCTGAAATGGCCTAAACATAATGTAAATTACTGATTCCATGGTTCTAGACAATGTTGGTTTGAAAAATCATAACCCCTTTTATCCAAAATAATATGTGGGTTAATGAGATATCATTAGAAAGGTAATTTAATGCCTTTTAAGAAAAAAATATCAAAAATATTATTTAGGGTTCAAAAATGATTTTTCAAGTTTGAGGCGCAGTGTTGTTGGCATGGCAAAAGGGACCTTTCTGGTTTTCCTAGAACTAGACTCCATCTATGGACATGCGAATGTCTTTAATAAGAAGGGGTTTGTGATTATGGTTTTACTAGCTCATTCGCACAATCCTAGAGTAGTTTGGGATGATGAAACAGTTTATTAACCATGTCGTTAGTAAAGTACATTAGAAAACAAGATTAGGGCATAAACACTTCGGATAAATCAAAAGAGACATTTTATTTTTAAAAGAAATAAAATATTTAGCCTCATTTAACCTTGAATCCAAACATGGAATGCCTAATTTTTCCCCAAGATTGGTAGACCAATTCACAAAAAATATTAAATCCATATTAATCTCTATTAGTTAATGTTAACATAGATTTAACTTGGGGATTTTTTAGAAAACAGGTTTTGACAAGCATCAAACAAGCATTCTAACAAACATGTTATGAACTAAATATGGCATTCACGACAATAAACATAGCAAACATGTTTAAACAAACAAAGATGACATTTTAGCATGAAAAAGATAAAAGAATGCAAAGAAATGAGAAAAAAGATGCATAAATATGTTAGCTTCATGAATGACATCAAGAATTAGGCCATGAGAGATAATATGGATATGTTTAACCAAGAAAAGCATGCTAGAATTTTCACTATAGCATTAAAACATGATTTTAAAACAAACTTAGCTTACAAGGATAGTAAAACATGGCAGAGGGATTAGCAAAGCCCAAAAATGCTAAGTCTACCACAATCAAGGCCATAAAATGCATGAAACTCCTAAGAATAAGGTCATGGTTTCATGGATTTGGCTTACTAGAATGATGAAATGCAAAAAGGAAAGTAAATAAATGGAGAAGAAGTAAGAAATATACCCAAAAGCTGGGAAACCTTATTGATTTTGAGCAAAAATGTCTTTACACTTATGGCCTACTTCTTTTGCTTTCTTTGAAATTGATCAGCAAGAAAGGGTGGCTAAGAATAACGGTTATAACAATAATGGAGAGGAGTTTTGAGAGGAAATGTGAGTGAAATGAAAGGTTTTTGAGGGATATTTGATGGAAGGCTTAGGGAGCTTGGGAATGGGAGCATTTTAGAATAGAAGGTGGCTGAATAATGCTTTTGGAGAGTATAAGAGTGAATATCTATGTATCCTCTCAACTAAAGCCTATGTTACCTTATATGACCATGTAAATAATGAAGATAAAATGCAAAAAGCAAAGGTATTTTGGGGTTTTAGCGCATGTGCCTCAAATATAGACAAGGTACTATGCTCACCTGTCTCCTAATTCCATTACCTTGCTCAGTAAAAACAATGGATCAAGGCCACTTTATATAGCTGAGCCATGAAAAGATACCAAAGTGCCCTCTAACAAAATGCACTAAGTCATGAAAATGTCCCTTGTCACCTCAAAAATTCAATTGATCCAATCATAAGTCCACTAGTAAAGCTTTGCATGAATTTGGATGATTTTTGGTGCCAAAAATGCAGTCTAATTCAAGTTTTGATGTAATGGTGCAAAGGGATGAAAAACTCACAAATTGGGTCATTTTGTCTATGTATATTAATACAATGCATTATATATTGATACAAGGGAACAAATTTGGCCTAGAAGTATCGATACATTGCAAAATATATCGATATATTAAGGATACAACAATCTATGTATCAATACACTTTGGCCAAAAATCATGACTGCAGACTCTTCATTTTGTTTTGTTAAATTTTTGACATTTGAGGACGTAATTGAAAGATAATAGAATCAAAAAATAAAACAAAAAAGAAAATAGGAATGACTGCCAAGTGCTGTGTCCCCAGGCACTATTAGGTGACACAGTGCTTGGCAAAAATTTGGTTTGGGAAAGTCTAAAATGCTATGGGTTGTATTAAAGAAAAATATAAAAATAAGGCATTAAAGGTCACTATTTAAGGTGTCACCGAAGTCATTCAAATGTGCACGGGTTATTTTCCCATTTTCTATAACCAAAGTGAGGTATTTAAAAAGCTAAGGTGCATGCAAGTTACATGGGTGCATAAATATTGATACAAAACTTTCACATCGCCAGTATTGATACAAAAGATTATGGTATCAATTCCTAAGATGTGGCATCGATACTTAGTATGTTTGTATCGATACAGGCCTTGGCAATAGCTAAAGTTGTGATTTTTGGCAAAATGTATCTATACAAATCCATGGAATATTGATGCAAGTCTCTAGGTCTGAAGACTGGAAACAATTTTTTGTTCTTGGTATGACACATTTCGTTATATTAATACTCATGGGTTAAAATTGCCTTGTGTGTCGATACGCTAAGGCATTTTTTCTTAGTTTGAGCTATTTTCAGCCTTTGCTTCATTAATTTGGAAATTTGATTCAAACTTGGTTTTGCTTCAAAAATCATGATTGGATTTAAACAAATTTTTAAGGCCCAAATAGCCAATGACAAGGGACATTCTCATGAAATATATAGTTTGTCAAAAGGCAAGCTTGGCTTTTCTCTAGTTACAGACTGCTACAGTTTTTTTGCACCACTACTTTGCATGGCAGAACCAATGGAAATAAGATTAGTTGAGCATAGTACCTAGAGTTATCTCTTGGTACATGAAGGAAAATCCTACAATGCCTTTACTTTTGGCTCAGAAACATTGGTTAAGCATACTCCATATAAAGGAGCTAATCTTGGCTTAACATGAAAGAACCCTATAGAGAGACATTTATTATCTTGTTCCCAGCCATCTCCAAAAAAAGTTATAACAACCTTCAGACCCAAAAACACTCCCACAAACACTATTCCATTGCCCTCCATTCCTCAGCCAAAAACTTCATTCCTGTAGCTCCTCTAAACTCCTACTAGAAAACCTCTAAAAACTTAACCTTTCACACACTTTCATCTTTAAAACCCCTCTTCATCCAATTATAACCAAATAAACTTCTTCTTTTAATCCTTTTCTCAATAAAAAATAGCAAAGAGAGTGAAGAAACTAAGTTTAAAGTCACTGCTCCAAGCAAAACAAAAAGTTCAAAGCGTTTAAGTATATTTTCTCTACCTTGCTCCATTTATTTTTTGTTTTTTTACATCATTTTAATGAGCTATTCATGGTGCCTAAGCATCTTAGGACTCTCACCCATTATATTGCCTTGGTTATGGTAGTTTTAGGGCCTTGATGATCTTTTTGATGCCTTAATGGTATCTATGTGACTAAACATGCTTTTAATCATTTTTACCATCAGAACAGCCCTTGTCCATGTATCTTTGACGTGTTTTAACCACCATTACACTCTTCACAGACACTTGAATCCTTATCCTAACATGTTTTTTGGACATATTCATGTGTTTTCTTGCTTTTTGATGAGTTTCACGGCACAAAATGTTGTCTTGGAAATTCCAACATGTTTCTTATTGCTAAAATATAAAAATACCGTCTCTTATAACATGATCTTTTATCTCATCTCCATGTATCTTATTTGTCACCTCCTTTCATTTTCGTCTTCTTTTCTCTGTCAAAATGTCATCTTTTGCTTGTTTGAATGTGTTATTCATTTTCCTCATTATGCATGTTGCATTGTGATCATAACACTTTTGTTGAAAATGTTTTTTGTATGAAAAATTCTGATTTTCAAAATCGATTCGCAAGTTAAGGCCATGCTACCTCCAATAGATGGGGACTAGCATTAATTTAATATTTTCACAAAAGTAGTCTTCTAATCTTGGGGACAAATTAAACATTTCAGATCTAGATTCATGGTGAAATAAGTTCAATAATGTTTTTTTAAAAGTAAAATGAACCTTTTATTTAATCAAAAAAATAAAGCCTTAATCTTGAGCTAAATACCATTATTTACGGTATGGTAAGTGGTTTGTTCCATTGCCCCAAACTACTCTAGGATTATGGATTGAACTTGTGATGCCTATGTCACTCTTTTTATTTAGTCACTAATGTTTGGATGTTCGCAACTCGAGTTTGACTTGTAAGAAACTTGAAAATTTGAATAATGCTTGTTTTTGGCTCTGACAGTGCTATAGTCTGAATTTGAAAATTATGTTTGAACCATAAATGATTTTTCTAGAATTTTCTAATATTTTTCCTTAAAGGGTGTTGAATAATCTTTCCGAAGGTGTCTCGTTCGCCTCAGATCATCTAGATGATAAAATTATGATTTTTTCAAACCTTGGCTATCGAGAACCCCTAAAACTAGCTGTACATTATATTTAGGCATTTTGACCATTAGATGATTTTACTAGATTATTTAAATATTTTCCCAAAAAGTTAGCAAAATTCCTTTTCTAGAAAGGTACTACTTATGATTTAACGATTCTAGACTAGTCTAGAATGATTTTTCAAAGTCCATTATGTCTTTTCTCTTATACATGCTGCCAGTGTTGAAACAGGCCTAAATACAAAATCTAATTCTACCTAAAAAATGATTTTCCAAGATTTTTGAAATATTTTTGTATTAGTCCTCATTAAGTTCACTTTCCAATGGTACCTCTCTTACCCACTAAAGCCTTTTGGGTGAACCTGAATAAATCTAGGAAAGGATACAGCGTGATGTTGTCTTCTATTTTTGTTTAGAATTAAAATTAACTCAGCCTCCCAAATTACCATCATCAAAACATTGTAAATCTCCAAAATGTATTCGATTGGCTCCCCATAACACAAGCCTAGGCTCAGATCAAGGCTTAAGGCAAAAATATATTTTATTCAAATCCTCAATTTTTCATTTTCAAAATACCGTTTTTTTCTTTTAAATCATCAAAATTTTCATTCTTGGGGATACTTCAACCCTATATCCCCCCCCAAAGGGATACTCGAACCCTGTTCTCCACTCAAATACTTGAATTTTCTCTCTTAGATTTATTCAAGATTTCTAATTATTTTCTTAAATCATCAAAATTTTCATTCTTGGGGACACTACAACCCTATCTCTATGAGAGGATACTTAAATCTCATTTTCCACTAAAAAAACTTGAATTTTTCTCAGATTTATTAGAGATTCCTGATTATTTTCTTAAAACATCAAGAATTTCACCTTTAGGGATACTTCAACCCCACCACACAAAAGGGATACTCCAACCCTATTTTCAACTAAAAAACTTGAATTTTCTTCTTCCGATTTATTCGAGATTCCTAATCACTTTCTTACAATATCAAAATATTTATCTTCAAAGATACTCCAACCTCACCTCTTCAATGGGATATTCCAAACCCGTTTTACCTAAAAATCTTAAAATTTTTTCCTTTTCGGATACCCCAGATTATTTCTATTAAAACCTTTTTCATCCCTCAACTTATCATTGAATCCAGACACGTGTTAAAATTGTCATTGTGGTTATTCTTTAATAATGAAAGACAATCATGAGAAACATTTTGATCGTCCCTCATTTTTACATTCTTTTGGTGCGTGATTTTTTTTGTGATATTATTATTTTTCTTTTTTATCCTATTAATATGTTTATTTTTGTACTGACCAGTGTACATTCATATTTAAAAATTGTTTCAAAATTTTTACAAGGTTCTGTGTCGATAACATGGCAGCTTCTTCCTTTCTCAAAGGAAAAAGTGCAGGAAGTAAAAGCCATGGCGTTAGCTATCTTCCTACAATCACAGCCTTTTTGTTTCCTCTGGGAGCTCTTTTTGTGGTTTTCTACAGTTCATAACATCGTTGTACCACTCAAATTTAGTCTGGAAATTATTTTCATCAAAAACCCCTATGTTCGTCATACCGCCACGATGCATAGGTGATATAAATTTTTGCATCAAAACTCGAATTTACAATTTCCACAGAAGTTCATGCATTAAAGGGGATTATATCTAAATAATGACAAAATGGAATCAGCCAAACCGAAGTAAAATATAGTTAGCGAGTATCAATTTCGAGCATCATGGGGGTGCTAATCTTCCCTATGTATAACCAACTCCTAAACCTAACCAACAAATCTTTGGGCCTTGTAGACCTTAAAATCAATATTTCTAGTTTCATAACTCAGAATATTATTTTCAATAGGCATCCGATCATGCCTAGCCCGAAATGGTCAGTGGCGACTCCAAACATATGGTTACTTCATGCTAACTTTTCAAGACTAGTAAGATGAGCTATTCGTCCGACAGTCTCTCCTCTACATAACATCATGCCTAATCAAATCTCGACCAAGGGAGCACTCAACGGCTCCGACCATATACCATATTTTTGTAAGCCAAACATGTTCCCACTTCAGATCATCAAAGTAAGCCGAAAAACGTGAGGGGGCACGTAGCGGCAGCGATTTTAGCTACTGCCAAGCCTTATATCGATAGAATAAGCCAACGAACCGATACATAAAGCAATATATCAACACATCAAACCTCTATCAATGCAACCTATAAAATTTGACTTGTTGCTGATGTGTAGGCATTGTATTGATACAGAAAGACCTTATCTCAATACTTGCTTATGGAAGTGCAAATTTTACATACTTTTGGCTTTTTTAACACCTTAGCATAACTAGAAATGATGAGGGCCTGATTCATGCTTGTCCGAATAACCTCGATGATGCCTTGAATGACCAAAACATGATGTATCGATATGTTAATGAAATTTAACAATACAACTTCATGAATTTCATAAAAATTAACATCCTTTTACATTTTTTCAATACAATCCCTAGGCATTTCAAACCTTCCTCAAAAAAAATTTTTGCCTACCGGCAACCGAAAGTTGCCCCTATTTTTACTTTTATTATTTTGTTTTATTACCTTCCAATTAGGTCTCAAGATGTCAAAAATTCCCAAAAAGAAAAATGGGTGCATTTCATCTAAAGTCTTCGATTAGGCATGGTATGTTCGAAAGGAGCTCGAACGAAACTAGTGTCTACAATTGCTTTTGAAAAATAAAGAGAAATAAACTAATAGACAAAATGCTATTAGATGTTAAAAAAAAATCAACTTGTTAATGTATTTGGAATTACCTATGTCCATATACAAATATATCATATTTTTTAAAAGTAAAGAAATAGATTATAAGTGTGAAAAGGCCTAGATCAAATGTTTAAGTAAAGGATAAACATAAAAATATGATTCCAACTTATTGGTGGTTAAATTAGCCTGGGATCTAAGCTAGTTTATTACTCTAAATTAAATAGAATTACTTTCCAGCCACCAATTTTCCATTATTTGATTAGTATTTCTTGCGCCTTCTTGTTAAAGATCTAAGCGAGCTCCATAAAGTTGCAAGATAAAGAGAATACGAATCATATAATAAATGGTAACAATACAAAAATTCTAATCTAGCTATTTTATAAAGAACCAATTTCATCACCAGTTTTTCTACATTTTTGTATTATTGGATCGACTTATCTCTTTTTATCTTTTATCTTCGCTTTGCTTAAGTCTTACTTAAGCTTACAGCTTCCACCAACCAAGAAGGCGTGAAAGAGCCTTACTTCCAAACTGCAAACCAAACTACATAAACTTCACAAATCCAAAGCTATCAAAAAACCTAAGAATAATCAGATACAAACAACTTCCAAAACTACACTAAATCCCACAATGAACCTCTAAATCAAAACCCTATCCTTATAATCGAAACCTCAATAAAAACCCCAAAACAAAACCTATAATCAAAACCTCAATAACAACCTTAAATAAAAATCTAAACCATAAAATAAAACCCTAAAATCAAATCCTCAAAAATAACCCAAATTCATAACCATAAAATGGCAAAAATCAAATCCCTAAAATTTACCTCAAATTCAAAACCTTATTCGCAATTTCAAAACACTAATAAACCATAGTAGTAGAAAACTTAATATGCAAACATATATTAATCACTGAAAAGTGACAAACAAGCCATACATGAAGATATATGGTGTTGATCGACATGTGGGAGAAAAGTGTAATGTGGACTGGTAGCAAAAACAAAAAAGAACCCTAAACCCAAGTAGTCAAAGGTAATTAATGGTATGCATTGTAATTTGACAATAATTTAAGGTTAAAACAATCCAAAAGCATAAAAGATAAGGAGTAAAATTGCCATAAATTTTATATTCCAAGCGGAATGTAACATAACCTCCAAAAAGGTAGGTATGACATCACCATCTACATTATCGAATCTTGGTACTGTAGGGAATAACATATTACCGAGCTTTAGAATATTTTTGAAACAATGATGGAATGTCACAATGGAATCTTTTATTATCCCCAATAATAAAATATTATCCCAACCAAATGCTTCATAAAGGTAATGTTTTATGTAACTTGTAATATTTATATATAATTTGTAATATTTTATGCAATTATATGTATAGGCAATATTTTATGTAATTTGTAATATTATTTTATGTAACCGGTAGTATTTATATGTAATTTGTAACATTTTACAAAATTTTCATAATTAATTACTATAATGTTTTATGTAATTAATTACATGTAAAATTAATGTTTTATGTAACTTGTAATGTTTATATATAATTGAAAATATTTTATGTAATTACATTGCAAAGATAATATTTATGTGTAACTTGTAACATATGCATATAATTGCAACAATATTAAGTTTAAAAAGTGTAACCTCGTAACCTACTAGACCAATTTTAAGATTTTAAAAACTTACCAAAACCTTATCCTAATTTGATTCGATGGTTTTGGTAAAAATAAATAATATTTTATCTTTTTAACTATTATAAATGATAACAAGGTATATAATTGAAACGGCTTCAGGAATTAATTAAATATCATCTTAAATTCATTTAAACATTAATTTAAAATTACACTAATAAAGTGTAGCTATATATATATATATATATATTACTTTTAAATAAATATGATCACAAATATTACATCAACTTACATAAAATAACTTCAATTTTTTTTTTTCATTTTGAGCAACATGCGCAGTATCTAAAACATATAAATAACTCAAGTAATAAGGTATATTGCAAGATTTGTAATTCTTTTATCATGATAGGCTTGGGTGATCTTCCTGATCCTACTTTTAAATTTCTTCCCTCTGGATATGTTTATAGATCAAATCAAATTTGAATTTTAGATAATTTTTTTTATTTATCCAAGTTTGATTGGATAGAGTTTAAAAATCAGGTTGATTATTTAGTAAAATATTAAAATATTAAAAATAATTTTTATAATAATATTTATACATAAATTTAAATAAAAATAAATTTATTATTTACACAATAATTCAAATAAAACCAAATCAACCAGAATTATTAAAAATGTTAATCAATTCAATTTGTATTGAGCCTGTCAAATCTAAGTAGATAACACGATTTGTGGATTGTCTGAATCTTTGGCTTTATTTTTTCCTCAATTTTCTTCATTCTCTTTGGGTTTTTTTACAATTATGATATCTCAGTTATAACTGTTAAAGAGGCAAAATAAAATGTCAAGAGAAATCAATATCAGCGATCTATTTCCTTCTCACTCAAGATATTAATTAAACTCAGCCTAATTGATCTCGTGCTAAGATCCAAATTGCAAAGTCCAACTTAGATCAAATTTAGGAATTTTCGAAACCAAAAGGAGCTTAAATTAATTATATCTCAGGCTCGACCGCTATTTCACGAACCTTGTTATTAAAATTATCTTCATCAATTCTTTTACTTTTTGGAAGGTAGAATTTCTGAAACTTACAACAAAGAGACACCTCGCTGCAAAACGATAGCAAACACAAGTCTAAAGTGGACAGGCTCACCATCGACCACTCTATGGCTTTCAACTTGCTTAAGAGGCAATTGTTATTCCTGTTAGGCCCGCTAAGTTCACCAGCCAAGCTCATTGACTCAGGGCCCCATCCATCAAGCCAGCAGCCTAGGCTAGCACTAAAGAGGACGTGGGTGCCATCAGTCAGAACTCACGTTGCCTAACGTCCAAAGCCCACGTTCATGGGAAATGGGGAGGGAGGAAGATAGGGGCCTTCCGCTTTCCCCTTCCCCGTTAAATTATTTTATAATTCTATACATTATTGACTTAAAAATAAAAGCAAAATTACGTTTGGCCCCCTTTAAAGCTTTAGAACGTTTGAAGCACTATAAATCATTACTTAAAAGATTATGCTTGGCCACTTCAAAAATTTTCAAGATGGTCCATTCATTTGTTGAATTTATTTGATATAATAAATTTGACAAGTTTTTTTTTGTTATTATTAACTTAATTCTTTTTTTTAATCAATCAAATACATTTACATTAATTATTCTGTTTAATATTTTTCATTATATTCTTGTAATGGAAAACTAATGAGGAAACTATTACATTAAATAATATGAATTGTGGATTTAATTTAATTTGTCTGTTATCTCATGGTTTCCTTTTTATAATATGAAATAATTATTTACAAATTCAAATTAGGTACAATAGATTTTTTTTGACATTGGTACTTTTATTTCTTGTTTCTTCTCAAATGTTTTATTTCATTCGAAAGAATTTATAATTTATTAGCAAATTTAATATTATATATATTTAAATTTAATGTTGTCATGGAATTGGTTAGATTAGGCCAATTTAATATTAAATATAAACTCAATTTGTTCATATACCAAAAAGATAGAAATTTAAAAAAATAAATAAATAAAGAAAAGCATAAACAAACTTCTTCAAATTTTCCTCTTGCTGTTTGCAAACATTTCAAAATTTGAAACTCCCCTTGATTAGTTATGAGGTCCATCAATTGAGAATGGCCAACAAAATATTCATACGTATTAGCAATATATATGTGTGCGCGCATATATATATATATATATATATATATATGTCGTGTTAAATGGAAACAAAGTCAATATGATGGTTGCATCCCTTGTAAGACTCATTTATATTACAGGGCCACGAAGAAAATTTAGGGGCACCAGCAGGCAGCCTAGGTTGTTAGGTTGCTAGCTATGCAGTTTGTTGATAACATCAAGTTGCTCTCACTACCTCATGTTCCAATTTACTGCTACAACCCTCAAAGTTTGCCATATGATTACTATAATCTTGCCGGTTTTATTGACCAACTAGTAATTACATATAGTGCAAAGAAAGGGCAGGTCCAATCATGCACTTGGATCACATGATTAGGAAATCCCAAGTATCAGGACCGAATTCGTAGTCCCACAGCTCTTCTTGTTGCAGTTCTTGTCCGTTGCTGGACCCGTGCGCCAACTTGTTCAGTTTCTCCTTTATTATTTCTGCTGCATCAAGTGCTCCGATCTGCGTCAACCATAGAATTTTAAAGTCTTTTTTAATTAGACATCTCCATTCAATTTTCCCCTTTGGGCGAAAAAGAAATAAATGATACTGAAATTGGAATGAAAAATTGGTTAATGAATTACGTGAGCATGGACAATGTGGAAACCTATATTCCCAGCTACTGAGAAACTGGCGTTTAGTACTTGTGCTCTTTCCTCATGAAGTATGCGGATCATCTTATAAAACATTAAATGACTTTCTGGCCCAGTGATCAAAGCCACCTCCATAGCAGAACCCAGTTCGTTAATGCTAATTTCAGGAGTTTTCAAGATAGCTGCAGTACTACAATTGGTGCATCTATAAGATCTCTTTCTTCCTATCAGACTTTCTTTTTTCTCCTTGGATTCTTTCAACTTTTTTTGCAGGCTCTTTATGTAATTCACAGCTTCATCTATTTGATCAGGTAGTGACAATGGCTCCTGAAATCCACAATGAAATCAAAGCCCAACTTTTTCAAGATCAACTCAGCATAATTCAGAGCCCTTGGTATTAATTAATGCTATAAAGAAAGAAAAACAAACCTTAGAATTATGATGGAGTAGAGAATTGAGCTTGGAGTACAAATTCTTCATAAGATTTCTTCTGTTCTTCTCAATGATCTTCCTCTCAACCTTAGATGAAGAACAACGAGAACCCTCCATTCCCTTATTTACACCCAAATTATGAACCAAGTGTTCCATTTGAAGTTTCATTGGTGAAAATGGCTAAGCTCTCTGTCTTGAGTTGATTTTATATACAGACAAATAACTGTGCCTACCAAGTGCAGGGGGTAGAAAAGAAAAAAATTTAAAAAGTGGGATGGGAAAACGCCGAAACTTCGCCAAGCGAGCGAAAGTAGATTACGACTGATGATAGGTGATTAAAGCAAGGGGTGAGCACAATGAGAACACGAAGGCGTCGTCACCTATTCTACGTCACCCGTCACTAATTGGCATTAGCAATGGGACTGCGGTAGGGCCGGACCAGCCGTCAATTTAGAATTATATGCTCGCTGGCATAGTATTTGGCCATCTATTTGATTCTCGTACCATCAAACTCTTTAGTATTTCAGGGAATTTTTTTTTTTTTTAATTTTCGAGAAATGCAAATTGTTTTTGTTTATTAAGTTCTCCTTTTTGTTTGGGATTTTTCTATATTAGCACTGGAGCAATATTAATATTGAAAGCTTTTAAAAGTTTTGGTTTATATTAATTTACGATTATAATTCCCCATCGGGTCAGAAATAGATTAAGTGTTTGTTTATATTGACTTTTTTTAAAAAAATTATTATGAAATTCTTATAAAAAAATAAAAAAATTAAAAAATTAAGCTAAAAATTTTTAATAATTTTATTTTTTTTATAAGTTTTTTTATAGCTATTGTTTATACGAAATAAAAATTATGTAAAAAACTAATGTGTTTTTAAAAATAGAGAGTAGAATGATTCTATTTGTAGCCCTTCTTTTCTCCATTTGTACTCGTATAGCTAGGCTTTTTTTTTTTTTTTACTTAAAAGCCATTAAAATAAGAACATTAACAATTAAGCTAAAGTTGTTCGATAATTTTATTTTTATAAGACTTTTTTTTATAGATATTAGGTTTAGGATTGTGCATTAAAAATAAGTTAATTTCTTTTAAAATTTAAAAAAAATCTAACTTTTAAAAAACCTTTAAATTAGGCTTAAGCTAAAATTGTTTGATAATTTTATTTTTATAAGATTTTTTTTATAGATATTAGGTTTAGGGTTTTTCATTAAAAATAAGTTAATTCCTTTTAAGAGTTTAAAAAAACCCTAACTTCTAAAAAACTTTTAAATTAGGCCAAATAGACACCAGTTATTTATTAAAATACAAGTTCGCTCTTTTTAAGAGTTTTTCAAAGAAATCTGTTTAACTTGACTTTTATTTTTAGGAGCTTTTAAGTTAAAAAAAATGTTGGACTAAATAGAAACTAAGAAAATCATTCAAAAATAGTAAAGTTTTGATAATTATGCATGGTACTTATACATGCATACTATATATATCAACAAAGAAAATTCCGCAGCCCAAAAAATGTTCCAATATATTATGAAATAGCTACTCTAAAACAAAAACTATACTTCAAAGTTTAATCATTTTAATTCAAATATTCAAATAAAAATTGAACTAAAAGCATTCAAAGTTATTTCATCTAAAATTCATCAATTCTTAGTTATGTCTGTGTATGATGTTTGAACTGCAAGTATAGAAAATTATGTTATACCCTGCATCACTTGTTAAAATGTGTTAAATTAATAACTTTTTTGCCAATGATTTAAAGGGATTTTTTATATAATGATTAGTTTTTTTTCCCCTTAATTGGTCACGTGGTGCTTGGATTGTGTGACAAATTCCTCCATTACAAAAAATGTGTTTGAAAAAGATGAGTAAACCAGGGCTAGCACGTTCGGGCCTCGATTGCCCATGCCTTGATTAGTGAATGACGCATTAATGGACCAAAATATCACTTCCGCTTTCAGGATCTAATTTTGACTTTAAATTAAGCTCACAATATACTCAAGCCACAGTGTATTCAAACTATATAAATAAGT
>JBBYHO010133501.1:38748-95544 GCA_038382025.1 Adansonia gregorii | reverse complement strand
CTTTGGGTCTTGAACTTTTTGCTATATCTTCATCCATCGATTTCCATCCATGTAATTTGTTTATTCATATCCATAAAATATTTAAAAATAATCATCTTTATAACCTAATAAAAATATGATTAAAAACATCTATCTTTCAACAATTATAGGCCAGAGTCCATTGCTCATAAGAATTTTCAACAAATAATGCTTGAAAAGTTCATTGGGGTTTGAATCTTGGTTTTCTCCATGGCTTAGTTAACCCGGTACCTCGATACTAGGCCTCGAATGGGCTTGAAACTTCCACTGGGGTTCAAGGCCTTATGGCATAATAGGCCACCTCGGGTGCATGCCCTGCACCCCAAGGATGTGAATGCTTTACCTCCAGGGTGGATAGCCATGCCTCTAACACCCATAAGTGCATGCATTATGCCTACTAGAGTGGGTGGGCTCAAACTCTGCACCTTGAGGTGCACACAGCATGCTCGATGAGGTGGTGAGCGGATGACTCACACCCCTGGGTTGCAAGTGCACCCACCAGCCTCACTCTCACCCTTTAGTGTGACAAAGCTGCACCCCTGGTGCTAGGATTCGAACCCCGATAGCACCCTAGGTGGCTTGGACTACTAGGGTTCAGACAGTAGCAGCCTTCGGTTAAGGTTTCAAGGTTTTTAGGGTTTTTGCAATGTGAATACCTACACCTAAGAAATCTATACACCATCAAGCTGTTGGTTTTGGAGATAAGCTATTGATTCCAATTTACTTTCTAATTATCAGAAAACAAATAGGTTAATTCAAATATAATTTATGATTTTTAGATCTTTATCTTTCATGTGCAATTTACATAAAAAATTAAAGAAAATTAAAAACAAACTTATGTCGTGATGAGAGACCACATCTAATTACAAAGCTTAAAAAACCTAAATACATGAGTTCTAAAATCTAAGGAATCGTGATCAGCCCAAAAAAATAATATATATCATGATAAACAACATAATAGAAATCCTAGAATGCTAGCTCTCTAATAGTTAAATCAATATATATTTAAACAAAATTTTGACTAAAGGTTCTATGTATATAACATAATAATGACCTCGCTCGAATACTAATTGTATGAAAAACTGCTCAGATACATAATGAAATTTTTTAAAAGTTTTTTAAAAATCAGATCATACTAAATCGTGTTATTATATACAATAAAACCATCCTAATGAGTTAGATGAGGTGCAAATCTAAAGATGCTATCCAAGAATTTCTAGATCCATGTGAAAGCTTGAACTAACTAGCCTTCTTCACTATTCTACAATTCTCGGATGGTAGGGTGAGTAAGCATTCTTTGTCTCTCAACTTCGAATTCATATGGCTTGATTATCTGTAATAAGCATCTTGTACCACTAGGTTTAGAATCACAAGATATTGTAATTAGAAACCTCCAAAGTGATAGCAAAGTCTAAGAAAAAACCCTAGGCATAAGCCTTTTAATTATATCAGGTAACAAGGTGTCCATAATTTTAATTTAGAATATTATCCATATTTAATTTATAAATAAATATTTAAACAAGCCTTAATAGATATTAAATTAGTATATAAAAAATTAATTTCTCATATCTATTTAATTTAAATTAATTCTTATATTTATCTTTAGATAAATATAATTAATTTAAATATATATTCTTGTATAAATAAATATTTTATCAAATTAAATATATTTTGTAAATAAATAATGCCAATGATTTTCACTTATTTACTGAAGAAAATGCATATATTCTTAAAATGAGTGAATCTGGTGTACCACTTCACCATATTGAGAATCCTTTGTTTTTAGATATTCCAATCAATAACCAATAATTAAAGAATTATCTTAAGCTAGTGGAGGGACCAATTGGACATGTGTAATTAGGCTCCAATAATCTACGTATTAATTATTCTATCCTGAATAATTAATCACATAATTATTAATGTTAGAGTTATACCACAAAGACCTAAAACTGTACTCTTAATTATATACCGTATTACATAAACTTTATAAATAGCCTTTTAGTCTAATCACTTTGTCATTGTGTAAAACCCTCATATGGTATCTATGACCAACCTAAGGTTAAAAGTTCGTTTTACTTACTTGATCACCTTATCTTAAACTTCCATTATACTCTCCATGTGAAAATAATTGTACGTCATATGTACACATTTTATCATTTGACAAACAAATGACTGAGGCCTTGTCCATTTTCACTATATTGTGTCATGCTTTCTAAGAAGACAACTTTAACTCTATATGGGAGCTATGAATTTTTACCTATAAGTAAAGCTCTCATCGACTGTAAGTTATATGCCTAGTGAATTGGTCTAGTAGCTTACTATTTTGAGATGCTTTAGCCTTTGGAACATCAAAGCATAGAAGTTATACACTTTGATTTAAAGAAAAATGGTGGATAAAAAAGCTTTTCTTAAGAAAAAAAAGCATAAATATCATGATCCTAATAAAAAAGAATGTGCTTTCGTAGCCCAACCATGAAAAGAAAGAGATTATTATAAGAATCAATGTTCATTTTTTTTAAGGGTTAAACTTTGATTCTAAGAAAAATGATGGATAGAAAAGCTTTTCCTATAAAACCAAAGCATTAATATCATGTATCCCAACGAAGAGAATGTGTTTTTGTAGTCCAATCACTAAAAGAATTAAGATTTTTATGAAAATCCATGCTCATCTCGTCTAAGGGAAGAACTTTGATTCTAAGTAAAATGGTGGAAGGAAATGCTTTTCTAGCAAAACAAAAGCAACAATATCATGCATCCAAATGATAAGAACATGTTTTTGTAGCCTAATCAATAGAAGGTTAAAGATAATTATAAAAATCAATGTTTATCTCACCTAAAGGAAAAATTTTAATTCTAAGAAAAATGGTGGAAAGAAAAACTTTTCTTTAAAATCAAAGCATTAGTATCGTGCATCCTAATGAGCACAATGTGTTTTTTTAGTTAAATTGAAAAAGATTCATCTCATTTTAGGGATAAAATTTGATTCTAAGAAAAATAATGAAAAAAAAAACTTGTCTTACAAAATGAAAGCATCAATGTCATGTACACTAGTAGGAAGAATTTTTTTTGTAGTCTAATAATGGAAAAAATAAAGCTCATTACGAAAATCCATGTTCATCTCATCTGAAGGATGAACTTTAATTAAGAGGAAAATGATGGAAAAAAGATTTTTTTTGCTAAACTAAAGCATCAATATCATTTATTTTAGCTAGGAGAATATGTTTTTGTGGGCAATCAACAAAAGAATAGAGATTATTATAAGAATCCATGTTCACCTGATAAGAAGGACAAACTTTGATTTTAAGGAGAATGGTGAAAAGAAAAACATTTCCTGCAAAAGCAAAGCATAGTATCGTGTATCCTAATGATAAGAACATGTTTTTGTAACCCAATCATGAAAAGAATGGAGATTATTATAAGAATCCATGTTCATATTTTTTAAGGGACAAACTTTAATTCTAAAGAAAATGGTGGAAAAAAAGCTTCTCTTGCGAAGCCAAGGCATCAATATCATGTATCCCAAAGAGAAGAATTTGTTTCCATAAACCAATCAAGAAAATAGTTAAGATTATTATGAGAATCCATATTCATTTCATGTGAGGGATAAACTTCGATTTGAAGGAAAATGATGGAAAAATGCTTTTTCCTGCAAAACTAAAGCATCAACATCATGCATTATAATAAGGAGAATGTGTTTTTGTAGCTTAATTGTGAAAATAATGGATAATATTATGAGAATCCATGTTCGTCCCCTTGAGGGATGAACTTTGATTCTAAGGAAAATAGTTGAAAGAAAAGCTTTTCATGTTAAACTAAAGCATCAAATATTGCATCCTAATAAGGAGAATGTGTTATTAGAGCCCAATCATGAAAGGAATGAAAATTATTATGAGAATCCAAGTTTATCTCACTTGAGGGATGAGCCATGATCTAAGGAAAATAGTGAATAGAAAAGCTTTTTTTTTTCAAAACTAAAGCATCAATATCAGCATATGAATAAAGAGAATGTGTTTTTATGGCCCAATCATAAAAAGATTACGATTAATGGAAAAGTCCATGTTCATTTCTTCTTAGGGACAAACTTTGATTCTAAGGACAATAATGGAGAGAAAAGCTTTTATTGAGTAACCAAAGCATCAATATCATGTATCCTAATAACAAGAACAGATTGTTGTAGCTTAATCCTGAAAGAAATGCTGATTATTATGAGAATCTATGTTCATCTCATTTAAGGGACAAATTTTGATACTAAGGTAAATAGTGGAAAAAAGCTTTTCTTGTAAAATCAAAGGATTAATATCATGTATCCTACTGAGGAAAATGTGTTTTTGTGACCTAAGTATGAAAAGAATTGAGATTACTATAAGAATCTATGTTTGTCCCATTTAAGGATGAACTCTTAATTTTAAGAAAAACGATGGAAAGAAAAGCTTTTCTTGCAAAACCAAAGCATTAATATCGTGTATTGCAATGAGGAAAACATATTTTTGTAGTCTAGATACTAAAAGAATGGAGATTATTATAAGAATCAATGTTCATCTCATTTGAGGGACAAACTCTAATTCTAAGGAAAATGGTGGATAGAATAGTTTTTCTTACGAAACTAGAGCATCAATATCCTGCATCCTAATAACAAGAACATGTTTTGTAGTCTAGTCATCCAAAGAATGGAGATTACTATGAGAATCCATGTTCATCTGATTTGATAGACAAACTTTGATTCAAAAGAAAATGGTGGAAAGAAAAGCTTTGAAACCAAATCATCAATATCATGCATCCTAATAAAGAGAATGTGTTCTTATAGTCTAATTGTAAAAAGAAAAAAAATATTACGAGAATCCATATTCTTCCCATTTAAGGAATGAACTTTAATTCTGTGGAAGAAAAGCTTTTCTTGCAAAACCAAAGCATCATTATCATGTATACCAATAGGAATAATACCATTTTGTTACCCAGTAATGAAAAAAATAGAGATTATTATAAGAATCCATATTTGTCTCATCAAAAGGATAAGCTTTGGTTCTAAGGAAAATGGTGGAAAAAAAAGCATTTCTTGCAAAACTAAAGCTTCAATATCATGTCTTTCATTGAACACAACATGTTTTTGTGGCCCAATCAAGAAAAAAAAAAGGTTGTTAAGAGAATCCATGTTTGTCTCATCTGAGAGATGAACATTGATTCTAAGGAAAATAGTGGAAAGAAAAGCATTTTTTGCAAAATTAAAGCATCAATATCGTGTATCTCAATGACAAAAATTTGTTTTTTGCACTTCATCATGAAAAAATGTAAAGATTATTATGAGAATCCACATTTGTCTCTTTAAAGAGATGAACTTTGATTTTAAGGAAAATTATGGGAAAAAAAAGCTTTTCTCATGAAACGAAAGCATCAATATCATGTGTCCCAAGGCAGAGAATATATTTTTATGGCCTAATCTGGGAAAGAGAAGAGATGATTATGAGAACCTATATTCATCCTATCTAAGGAATAAATTTAGATTCTAAGTAAAATAGTGGAAATAAAAACTTTTCTTATGAAATCAAAGCATTAATAAAAGGTGTTTGCAGCCCAATTGCAAAAAGAAAAGAGATTATTTCAAGAATTCATGTTCATCTTATTTGAGGGATGAACTTTGATTCTAAGAAAAATAGTGGAAAAATTTTTTTCTTGTGAAACCAAAATATTAATGTTATGTATCCTAGCAAAGAGACAGCCTTTTTATAGCCTAATAATGAAAAAACTGGAAATTATTATGATAATTCTTTTTCATGTCATCTGAGCAACAAAATTCTAGGGAAAATGGTGGAAGGAAAAGGCTTTCTTGCGAAATCAAATACGACATCATGTTTCCCAATGTAGAGAATTTGTTTTTATAGCCTTATTAGGAAAAGAATGAAGATTATTATGAGATTTGATATTTGTTTTGTCTGAGGGATGAACTTTTATTCTAAGGAAAATAGTGGAAAGAAAAGGTTTTCTTTCAAAATCAAAGCATAAACATCATGTATCCTAATACAAAGAATTAGTTTTTTACTCCAATAAGGAAAAAAATAAAGATTATTATAAGTATCCATGTTTTTCTTATTTGAGGGATAAGCAATGATTCTAAGAAAAATGTGGACAAAAAAGCTTTTCTTGCAAAATCAAAGCATAAATATCATGTATCCTAAGGACAAGAATGTGTGTTTTTAGCCCAATTAGAAAAAGGATAAAGATTCCTATGAGAATCCTTGTTTGCCTTATCTAAATAATAAACTTTGATTCTAAGGAAAATGTTAAAAAGAAAAGCTTTTCTTAGGAAAGCAAAGCATCAATATTTTGCAAACTAATAAGGATAATGTGTTTTTGTAGCCCAATCATAAAAGAAAGAGATTACTATAGAATCCATGTTCATCTGTTTTAAGGACAAACTTTCATTTAAGGAAAATGATGGAAAAAAAGCATTTCTTGCAAATCCAAAGCATCAATATTATGCATCCCAATTAGGAGAATATGTTTCTTCACTCTAATTATGAAAAGGATAGAGATTATTATGATAATCCATGTTCATCTCATTTAAGAGATGACCTTTGATTCCAAGGAAATTGCCAAAAAAAGTTTTTCTTGCAAAATTAAGGCATCAATATTATGTATCTTAATAATAAAAATGTGTTTTTGTAGCCTAATTGTGAAAATAATGGAGATTATTATAAGAATCCATGTTTGTTCCATTTAAGGGATGAATTTTGATTTTATGGAAAATAGTGAAAAGAAAAGCTTTTATTGCAAAATCAAATCATCAATATCATGTATCGTAATGAGGAGAATATGTTTTTGTAGTCCAATAATGAAAAAAATGGAGATTATTACGAGAATCATGTTCATCTCATCTAAAGGATAAACTTTGATTTTAAGGAAAATGGTGGATAAAAATGCTTCTTTTATAAAATCAAAGTAGCAATATCGTGCATCACTTATAACAAGAACATGTTTCTATAGTTCGTTATACAAAAAGTGGAAATTACTATAAGAACCCATGTTCATCTTATCTGAGGGATGAACTTTGATTTTAAGGGAAATGGTGGAAAAAAAAGATTTTTCTATGAAAACAAAGCATCAATATTGTGCATCCTAATGAGAAAAATAAGTTTTTGCAACCTAATTGCATGATAAAAAGAGATTATTATGATAATCCATGTTCTTCGTATTTGAGGGATAAACTTTGATGCTAAGGAAAATGGTGAAAAGAAAAGCTTTTCTTGCAAAATCGCAGCATCAACGTCATAACTAGTGGGGAAATGTCTTTTCTTAGCCTAATAACGAAAAGAATGGAGATTGCTATAAGAATCTATGTTCATATCATTTGAGGGACAAACCTTGATTCTAAGGAAAATGGTGAGAAAACAACATTTCTTATGAAATCAACGCATCAATATCATGTATCTTAATGACAGGAATGTTGTTTTGCAACCCAATCATGAAAATAGTGGACATAGTTATGAGAATCCATGCTTGTCTCTTTAGAGGAATAAACTTTGATTCTAAGGAAAAAGGGGAAAAAAAAGCTTTTCTTATGAAACTGAAGCATCAATATCATTTATCCCAAGGCAAAAAATTTAATATTTTAATCCAATCTAGAAAAGAATTAAGATTATTATGAGAATCCATGTTTATCTCATCTAAGGGATAAACTTTGATTCTATGTAAAATGGTGGAAAGAATAGCTTTTCTTGAGAAAAAAAGCATCAATGTCATGTTTCTCAACAAGGAGAATGCTTTTTCATAGCCTAATCATGAAAAAATGGAGATTGTTATAGGAATATATGTTTGTCTTCTCTAAAGGACCAACTTTAATTCTAAGAAAAATGGTGGAAAGAAAAGTTTTTCTTGCTAAACGAAAGCACCAATGTCATGCATCCTAATGATGAGAAAATCTTTTTATAGCCTAATAATGAGAGGAATAGAGATTATTATGAAAATCTATATTCTTCAAATATTCATAGCATTTGAGGGACAAACTTTTATTCAATGGAGAATGGAAGAAGGAAAAACTTTTTTGGCAAAAGCAAAACATCAATATCATATATTTTAATGAGGTGAACTTTTTTTAGCCTAATCAAGAAAGGAATGGAGATTGTTTTGAGAATCCACGTTCATCTCATCTAAGCGACAAACTTGATTTTAAAGAAAATAGTGAAAAGAAAAGCATTTCTTACAAAGCCAAAGCATCTCGTGTATCGTAATATGGAGAATGTGTTTTTGTAGTCCAATAAAAAAAGCAATGGAAATTATTATAAGAAACCAAGTTTATCTCTATTAAGGGATGATATTTGATTTTAAGGAAAATGGTGAGAAGAAAAGCTTTTCTAGTGAAACCAAAGCATCGATATCTTGTATCCTAATACAGAGAATTTATTTTTGCAGCCTAATCAGGAAAAGAATGGAGATTATTATGAGAATCCATCTTTTTCTTATTTTAGGGATGAACTCTGATTCTAAGGAAAATGATGGAAAGGAAAGCTTTTCTTATGAAACCAAAGCATAAATATCATGTCTCTTAATGATGAGAATTTTTTTAGCCTAATCCTAAAAAAATATAGATAATTATTAGAATCCATGCTTATCTCGTCTAAGGGATGAACTTTGATTCTAAGAAAAATTATGGATAAAAGCTTTTCTTACAAAACTAAAGCATCAATATTGAGCATCCTAATGAGGAGAATGTGTTTGCATAACCCAACTGCATAAAGAATGGAGATTATTATGAGAACTCATGTTTATCTCATTGAGGGATAGATTTTGATTCTAAGGAAAATTGAGGGAAAAAAAAGCTCTTCTTATGGAACCACAACTTCAATATCGAGCATCTTAATAAAGATAATGTGTTTTTGTAACCTAATCATGAAAATAACGGAAATTATTATGAGAATTCATGTTCATCTTATCCAAGGGATGAACTTTGATTTTAAGTAAAATGGTAGATAGGAAACCTTATCTTTGCAAAGCCAAAGCATCAATATCTTGCATCCCAATGATGAGAATTTATTTTTATAGCCTAATCAAGAAAAGAATAGAGATTATTATGATAATATACATTCATCTCATCCGAGGTATTAACTTTCATTCTATGGAAAAGGGTGGAAGGAAAAGCTTTTGTTATGAGGCCAAAGCATCAATATCATGCATCCTAATAAGGAGAAAATGTTCTTGGAGTCTAATCATGAAAAAATTGGAAATTATTATGAGCATCTTTGTTTGTCTTATCTAAGGGATGAATTTTGATTCTAAGGAAAATAGTAAAGCTTTTCATGTTAAACCAAAGCATCAACATCGAGCATGCTAATGAGAAGAATGTGTTTTTATAGGCCAAACCTAAAAAGACTAAAAATTATTACAAGAATCCATGTTTGTCTCATCTAAGGTTTGAACTTTGATTCTATGAAACATGAAGTATAAAATAGCTTTTGTTGTGAAACCAAAGCATCAATATCTTGCATCTGAATAAGGAGAATGCATTTTTGAATTCCAATCATGAAAAGAATAGAGATTATTATCAAAATCCATGTTCATCTAATCTGAGGGACAAACATTAATTCTAAGGAAAATGGTGAAAGAAAAGCTTTTCATGCAAAACCAAAGCATCAATATCAAGCATCCTAATGAGGAGAATGTGTTTTTATACCCCAATCATGAAAAGATTGGAAATTATTACAAGAATCTTTGTTTGTCTCATCTGAGAGACAAACTTTGATTTTATTAAAAATAATGGAAATAAAAGCTTTTATTCCAAAATCAAAGCATCAATATCATGTTTCCTAATGCCAAGAACATGTTTTTGTATCCCAATCACGAGATTAATGTTGATTGTTATGAGAATTCATGTTCATCCTATTTAAAGGAAAAACATTGATTTAAAGGAAAATGGTGAAAAGAAAAGCTTTTTTTTGCAAAACCAAAGCATAAATATCTTGTATCCTAATGAGAAGAATGTGTTTTTGTATTCCAATCATGAAATGAATAGAGATTATTATGAGAATCCATATTTGTCTAATCTAGGAGATAAATAATGACTCTAAGGAAAATAGTGGAAAGAAAAGCTTTTCTTGCAAAACCAATGCATCATTATCGTGCATCCTAATAAGGAGATCGTGTTTTTGTAGCCAATTATGAAATGAATGGAGATTATTATGAGAATTTATGTTCATCTCATTTGAGACAAACTTTGATTCTAAGGAAAATAGTGGAAGAAAAGCTTTTCTAGTGAAACCTAAGCATAAATATCATGCATCCAAATAAGGGGAATATTTTTTTATAGCCTGATCAAGAAAAGAATGAAGATTATTAGAGAATCCATGTTTGTCCCATTTGAAAGATGAGCTTTAATTATAAAGAAAATGGTAAAAGAAAAAGTTTATCGTGCAAAACTAGAGCACCAATATCATGTACCTTAGTGAGGAGAATGTCTTTTTACAGTCTAATCATGAAAGGAATGGAAATTATTGGGAGAATCCATCTTTGTCTTTTTTGATAGATGAACTTTGATTCTAAGGAACGTGGTGGACAAAAAAACATTTCCTATAAAACAAAAGATCAATCTTATGCATCCCAATGAGGAGAAGTTATTTTTGCAACCTAATCTGGAAAAGAAGGGAGATTATTATGCAAAACTATGTTTTTCTTATTTGAGGGCAAACTTTGATTCTAAGAAAAAGGGTGAAAAGGAAAGTTTTTCTTGCAAAAGCAAGGCATCAATATTGTATATCCCAATGATAAAAATATTTATATAGCCCAATCTAGAAAATAGGGGAGATTATTATGCTTGTTTGTCTTATCTAAGGGATGAACTTTGATTTAAAGGAAAATGGTAGAAAGAAAAGCACTTCTTACGAAACTAAAGCATCAATATCATGTATCCTAATGAGGAAAATTTATTTTCATAGCCCAAACATGAAAAGAATGAAGATTATTATGAGAATTTTGTTCCTCCCATCTAAGGGATGAACATTGATTCTAAGGTAAATGGTAGAAGAACAAGTTTTTCTTGCGAAACCAAAGCAACAATGTCATGTATGTTATGAAGAGAACATCTTTTCATAGCCCAATCATGAAAAGAATGGAGATTGTTTTCAGTATCCATGTTAATCTTTTTCTAGGGACGAGCTTTAATTCTAAGGAAAATGGGAAAAAAAACAATTCCTGTGAAACCAAAGCATTATTATCATGTATCCCATTAAAGAGAATTCAATTTTGTAGCCTACTCTTAAAAAGAATTGAAGATCATTGCAAGATTCTATGTCTATCTCATTTGAAGGATAAACTTTGATTCTAAGAAAAATGGTGGAAAAAAAAGCTTTTCTTGTGAAACCAAAGCATCAATATCGTGTGTCCTAATGACAAGAATGTGTTTATGTAAACTAGTTAAGAAAAAATAGAGATTATTATGATAATTCATCTTTGTCTCATATGAGGAATGACTATTGATTCTTAGGAAAAGAGTGGAAAGAAATGTATTTCTAACAAAATCAAAGCCCTAGTAGTGAGCATCCAAATAAGAAGAATGTATTTTTATTGCCCAATCATGAAAAAATAGATATTACTATGAGAATTCATGTTCATCTCATATAAGGGACAAATATTTATTCTAAAGAAAATAATGGAAAGAAAAGCTTTTCTTCTGATGCCAAAGCATCAATCCTAATAAGGGGAATGTGTTATTGTAACCAACTCATGAGGAGAATAGAGATCTTTATAAGAACCCAATGTTAACCTCACCAAGCTTAATGAGGAGCATAGAGATTATTACGAGAAACTATGTTCATCTCAACTAAGAGACGAATTTTGATTTTAAAGGAAATAGTGGAAAGGATTGCTTTTCTTGTGAAATCAAAGCATTAATATCAAGCATTGTAATGAGGAGAATTTGCTTTTTAGTGCAATCATGAAAAGATTGGAAATTATTATCAGAATCTATGTTTGTCTTATGTAAAATATGAACTTTGGCTTTAAGGAAAATGGTGGAAGGATAAGCTTTCCTCGCAAAATCAAAGCATTAATGAAGTGCATCCTAATGTGGAGAATGTTCTTGTATACTCCAATCATGAAAATAATGTCGATTATTATAAGAATCCGTATTAATCTGAATTAAGGGATAAACTTTGATTCTAAGGAAAATGATGAAAATAAAAGCTTTTCTTGCAAGAACATCAATATCTTATATCCCAATAAGGAGAATGTGTTTTTTTATTCCAATCATGAAAAGAATGGAGACTACTATAAGAATCCATGTTTATCATTTTTGAGAGGTAAAAATTGATTATGAGGAAAGTAGTAGAAAGAAAAGCTTTTCTTACAAAAGCATCAATATCGTGCATCCTAATAAGGAGAATATGCTTTTATAACCCAATCATGAAAAGAGTGAAGATTCTTATGAGAATTCATGTTCATGTCATCTGAGACAAATTTTGATTCTAAGGAGAATAATGGAATGAAAAGCTTTTCTGGCAACACCAAAGTGTAAATATCAAGCATCCAAATATAAAGAATGTTTTTTTTGTAGCCAAATGAAGCAAAAAATGAAAATTTTTAGATAATCTATGTTTGTCCCATTTGGAGGATGAGCTTTGATTATAAGGAAAATGGTAGAAGAAAAAGTTTTTCTTGCAAAACCAAAGTATCAATGTCATGCACCCTAATAAGGAGAATGTCTTCTTGCAAATCAATCATGAAAATAATGGAGATTATTGCGAGAATCCATATTTGTCTTTTTTAATAGATAAACTTTTATTTTAAGGAGCCAATGGAAAAAAAATTCTTGTAAAACCAAAAATCAATCTCGTGTATCCCAATAAGGAGAATTTCTTTTTGTAGCCCAATCATGAAAAGAATGGAGATTATTATGCCAAACTTTGATTCTATGAAAATGGTGGGAAGAAAAGAGTTTGTTATGAAACCAATGCATTAATATTATGTATCCCAATGAAAAAAATGTGTTTTATAGCCTAATCGAGAAAAGAATGAAGATTGTTATGAGAATCCATGTTTGTCTTATCTGAGGGATAAACTTTAATTCAAAGGAAAACAGTGGAAAGAAAAGCACTTCTTACGAAAGCAAAGCATGAATATCATGCATCCTAACGAGAAGAATGTGGTTTCGCAACCCCATCATGAAAAGAATAGAGATTATTATGAGAATCTAAGTTCCTCTTATTTGGAGAATAAGCATTGATTTTAAGGAAAATGGCAGAAGAAAAGGTTTTTCTTGCAAAACTAAAGCAACAATGTCATGTATTTTTTTGTGGAAAACATCATTTTGCAGCCCAGTCATGAAAAAATTAGAGATTATTATGAGTATCCATGTTCATCTTTTTAAAGGGATAAGCATTGATTCTAAGGAATATGGCAAAAAAAAGCATTTCCTGTGAAACCATAGCATTAATATCATATATCTCATTAAAGCGAATTTGCTTTTGTAGCCTACTCATGAAAATAATAGAGATTATTATAAGAATTTTTGCTTGTCTCATTTTAAGAACGAGCTTTGATTCTAAGGAAAATGGCAAAAAAAAGCATTTCCTGCGAAACCAAAGCATTAATATCATGTATCTCATTGAAGAGAATTTGCTTTTGTTGCTTGCACTTGAAAAGAATGGAGATTATTACAAGAATTTTTGCTCACCTCATTTGAAGGACAAACTTTGATACTAAGGAAAATGGTGAGAAAAAGGCTTTTCTTATGAAATCAAAGCATTAATATCATACACCCCAACAACAAGGATGTGTTTTTGTAGCCCAGTTAAGAAACAAAAAAGAGATTATTATGACAATCCATATTCATCTTATCCATAGAACAAATATTGATTCTATAAAAAATAGTAGAAGGAAAAGCATATCTTGCAAAATCAAAGCCCTAATAGTGAATATCCAAATAAGGAGAATGTATTCTTATAGCCTAATCACAAAAAAAATGGATATCACTATGAAAATCCATGTTCATCTTATATAAGCAACAAACTTTGATTTTACAGAAAATGGTGGAAAGAAAAGCTTTTCTTCTGAAGCCAAAGCGTTAATCCTAATGAGGAGAATGTGTTTTTGTAGCCCATTCATGAAAAGAAAGGAGATTATTATGAGAACTCATATTCATCTCATATGAAGGATAAACTTTAATTCTAAGGAAAATAATGGAAATAAATGTTTTTCTTGTTAAGCCAAAGCATCAATATCGAGCATCATAATAAAGAGAATGTGCTTTTATAGTGCAATCATGAAAAGATTGGATATTATTATAAGAATCTATGTTTATTTCATCTGAGAGACAAACTTTGATTCTAAGGAAATGATGGAAGGAAAAGCCTTTCTTGCAAAATCAAAGCATTAATGAAATGTATCCCAATGTTAGGAACCTATTTTTATAGTTGAATCATGAAAATAATGTTGATTATTATAAGAATCTATGTTCATCTCATTTGAGGGACAAATTTTGGTTCTAAGGAAAATGGTGGAAAGAATAGCTTTTCTTACAAAATCAAAGCATCAATATCTTGCATCCCAATTAGAAGAATCTGTTTTTGTATTCCAATCATGAAAGGAATAGAGCCTACTATACGAATCCATGTTTGTCTTATTTGAAAGATGAACATTGATTCTAAGGAAAATGGTGAAAAAGAAAGGCTTTTCTTACAAAACCAATGCATTAATATTATCCATCCTAATAAGGACAAAATGTTTTTATAGCATAATCATGAAAGGAATGAATGTTATTGCAAGAATCCATGTTCATATCATCTGAGGGATGAACTTTAATTCAAAGGAAAATAGTGAAATAAAAAGTTTTTCTTGTGAAACCAAAGCATCAATATCATTCATCCAAATAAGATGAATGTTTTTTACAGCCCAATCATGAAAAAAATGAAGATTATTAAAGAATCCATATTTGCCCAGTTTGTGGGATGAGTTTTGATTATAAGGATAATTGTAGAAGAAAAAGTCTTTCTTATAAAACCAAAGCATTAATGGCTCTTATTCTAATATAGAAAATATCTTTTTACAGTCCAACCATGAAAGGCATGAAAATTATTGCGAGAATCTATATTTGTCTTTTTTATGAATAAACTTTGATTCTAAGGTACACAGTGCATAAAAAAACATTTTCTACAAAATCAAAGATTAATCTCATGTATCCTAGTGAGAAGCATTTGTTTTTGTAGTCTAATCATGAAAAGAATAGAGATTATTATTTAAATCATTGTTCATCTCATTTAAAGGATGAACTTTGATTTTAAGGAAAATGGTGAAAAAAAAGTTTTTCTTGCAAAACCAAAGCTTCAATATCATGTATGCCAATAATAAAACATGTTTTTGTAGCCAATCCAAAAAAAGATTTGAGATTATTATGAAAATCCATGTTTGTCTCATCTAAGGGATAAACTTTGATCTGAAGGAAAAAGGTGGAAAAAAGCATCTCTTGCAAATCCAAAGCATCATTATCATGCATCCTAGTGCGAAAAATGTGTTTTTGTAGCCTAATCATGAAAACAATAAAGATTATCATGAGAATCAATGTTTCTCCCATTTGAAGGATGAACACTGATTTTATGGAAAATGGTAGAAGAAAAAACTCTTCTTATGAAACCAAAGCATCAATGTCCTATATCGTTTGAGGAAAACATTTTTTTATAGCCTAATCATGAGAAGAATAGAGATTGTTATGAGTATCCATATTCATGTTTTTAGGTTTGAACTTTGAGATAAAGGAAAATGGTGGAAAAAAGCATTTTCTGTGAAACCAAAACATTAATATCATGTATACCATTGAGAAGAATTTGCTTTTGTAGCTTACTTATGAATAGAATGGACATTATCACAAGAATCTATGTTTCTTTCATTTGAATGACGAACATTGATTCTAAAGAAAATGGTGGAAAGAAAAGCTTTTCTTATAAAATCAAAGCATCAATATTTGGTATCTCGATGACAAGAACATGTTTTTATAGCCTAATTACGAAAAAATAGAGGTTACTATGGTAGTCTATCTTTATCTCATTGAGGGATAAATATTGATTCGAAGGAAAATAGTGAAAAAAAAGGCATTTCTTGCAAAACCAAAGCCCTAATAGTAAGCATCTAAATGAGAAGAATGTGTTTTTAGAGCCCAATCACCAAAAAATGGAAATTACTATAAGAGTCCATGTTGTTCTCATATAAGGGATAAACTATGATTTCAAGGAAAATAGTGGCAATAAAAACTTTTCCTTTGAAGCCAAAGAATCAATCCTAATGCGGAGAATGTGTTTTTATAGCCTAATCATGAACTTTGACTTTAAGGAATGGAGATTGTTATGAGAATTCATGTTCGTCTCATCTAAGGGTTAAACTTTGATTCTAAGGAAAATAGTGGGAAAAATGCTTTTCTTGTAAAACCAAAGCATCAATATCAAGCATTATGATGAAGAGAATGTGCTTTTATAGCATAATCATGAAAAGGTTAAAAATTATTACAAGAATCCATGCTCATCTCATCTGAAAAATGAACATTAATTCAAGGGAAAATGGTTGAAAAAAGCTTTTCTTATAATCTAAATGCCGAGAATGTATTTTTGTAGCCTAATGAAGAAACTAATGTTGATTATTATGAGAATCTATGTTCGTCTCTTTTGAGGGTCAAATTTTGATTTGAAGGAAAATGGTGGAAAGAAAAGCTTTTCTTGCAAAACTAAAGAATTAATATCTTGCATCCTAATGAAGAGAATGTGTTTTTGTACTAAATCATGAAAAGAATGGATATTATTATGAGAATCCATGTTCGTCTCATTTGAGAGACGACCATTTATTCTAATGAAAGTGGTGCAAAGAAAAGCTTTTCTTGCAAAACCAAAGCATAAATATTGTGCATCTTAAGGAAAATGTGATTTTGTAGCCCAATCATGAAAAGAATAGACTATTACGAGAATCCATGTTCATATCAACTGAGAGACAAACTTTGATTTTAAGGAAAATAATGGAATAAAAAGTTTTCTTATGAAATCAAAGCATTAATATCACTCGTCCAAATAAAGTGAATGTTTTCATGCAGCCCGATCATGAAAATAATAAAGATTATTAAAGAATCCAGTTTTGTCCAATTGATGGGATGAGCTTTTATTATAAGGAAAGTGGTAGAAGGAAAAGTTTTTCTTGCTAAACAAAAGTATCAATGTCATGTAGCCTAATGGGGAGAACCTTTTTTTAGTATCCAATCATGAATAAAATGGAGATTATTATGAGAATCCATGTTTGTGTTTTTAAGTAGATGAACTTTGATTTTAAGGAGCATGGTGCATAAAAAAGCATTTCCTGTAGAACTAAAGATTAATCTTGTGTACGTAAATGAGAAAATTTTGTTTTTGCAGCCCAATCATGAAAGGAATGAAGCTTATTATGTAAATCTTTATTCATCTCATTTGAGGGATAACCTTTGATTCTAAAAAAAATAGTGGAAAGAAAAGTTTTTCTTGCAAAACTAAAGCATTAATGTCATGTATGCTAATGATAAGAATGTGTTTTTGTAGCCTAATCCAAAAAAGAATGGAAATTATTACAAGAATCTATGTTTGTCTTGTCTAAGTGATGAACTTTGATTCAAAGGAAAATGATGGAATGAAAAGCATGAATCCAAAGCATCAACATCATGCATCTTAGCAAGGAGAAGGTGTTTTCATAGCCTAATCATGAGAAAGGGGAGATATTTTGAGAATCTATGTTCTTCTCATTTGAGGGATGAACTTGATTCTAAGAAAAATGACAAAAGGAAAAGCTTTTCTTATAAAACTAAAGGATCAATGTTGTGTATCCTCTGAGGAGAACATCCTTTTTATAGCCCAATCATGAAAAGAATATAGATTATTATGAGTACTTTTTTTAAGGGATAAACTTTGATCCTAATGAAAATAGTGAAAAAAAAGCATTTCCTATGAAATCAAAGCATTAATATCATGTATCCTATTGAGGAGAATTTGCTTTTGTAGCCTACTCTTGGAAAGCATGGAGATTGTTACAAGAATTTATGTTCGTCTCCTTTGAAGGACGAACTTTGATTCTAAGGAAAATGGTGGAAAGAAAATCTTTTCTTGTGAAATCAAAGCATCAATATCGTGTACCCCAATGACAAGAATGTGTTTTTGTAGCACAGTTAAGAAAGATAAAGATCATTATGACAATCCATCTTCATCTAATTTATGGGATGAATATTGATTCTATGGAAAATAGTGGAAAGAAAAGCATTTCTTGGAAAACTAAAGTAATAGTGAGCATCCAAATGAAAAGAATATGTTTTTATAGCCCAATCATGAAAAAATGGAGATTATTATGAGAATCAATTTTTGTCTCAAATGAGGGACAAACTTTAATTGTGAGGAAACTAGTGGAAAAAAAAAGCTTTTCTTCTGAAGCCAAAGCATCAATCCTAATAAGTATCAAATTTTACTTTATCAATGGAATTGAGATTATTACGAGAATCCATGTTCGTCTCATCTGAGAGATGAATTTTGATTTTGAGGAAAATAGTGGGAAGAAATTTTTTTCTTGCGAAACTAAAGTGTCATTATCATGAGTCCCAAGTGCAAAAACATGTTTTTGTAGCCCAATCGTTACAAGATTAAATATTATTATGAGAATCCTTATTCATCTATCTAAGGGACAAAGTTTGATTCTGAGGAAAACAGTGGGAAAAAAAAGCTTTTTTGTGAAACCAAAGCATCAGTATTATGCATCATAATGACCAGAAGATGTTTTTGTATCCCAATTATGAAAATAATAGAGATTATTACGAGAACCCATGATAGTCCCATTTAAGCGATGAACTTTAAGAGGAGCTTTTCTTATGAAACCAAAGCATCAATTCATGTGTCCCAACGATGAGAACGTCTTTTCATAGCCCAATAATGAAAAATATGGAGAGTATTATGAAAATCCATATTCGCCTCATCTGAGGGATGAACTATAATTTTAAGAAAAATGCTAGGAAAAAAAGCATTTATTGCTTAACCAAAGCATCAATATCATGTATTTCAATGAGAAGAATGTGTTTCTGTGGCCTAATTAAGAAAATAATTGAGACTACTACGAGAATCCATGTTTATCTCTTTTAAAGGATGAACCTGAATTCTAAGGAAAATGTTTAAAAAAAGCATTTCTTGTAACCAATGCATCAATATCATGTATACCAATGTAAAGAATTTATTTTTATAGCCTAATTGGGAAAAGAATGAAGATCATTATGAGAATTCATTTTTGTCTTTTTTGAAGGGTGAACTTTAATTTTAAAGAAAATAATGAAAAGAAAAGCTTTTCTTATAAAATCAAAGCATCAATATCATGTACCCTAATGACGAGAATATCTTTTTGTTGTTTGATCAAGAAAAAAATAGGGATTATTGCAAGAATCCATTATTGCCTTATCTAAAGGATGAACTTTAATTCTAGGAAAAATGGTGGAAAGAAAAGCTATTCTTGCAAAACTAAAGAATCGATGTTGGGTATTTTAATAAGGAGGATGTGTTTTTATAGCCTAATCATGAAAAGAAAAGAGATTATTATGAGAATCCATGTTTGTCTCATCTAAGGGATGAAATTAATTTTAAGGAGAATAATGGGAAAAAAATTTCTTGCCAAACCAGAGCATCAGTATTGTGCATCTTAATGAAAAGAAAGTGTTTTTATAGTCCAATCATGAAAAAAATGGAGATTATAATAAGAATCCATGTTCATCTCATCTGAGGGACAAACTTTAACTCTAAGGAAAATGGTGGTAGAAAAAGCTTTTCCTGCAAAACTAAAGCATTAATATCTTGCATCATAAAAAGGAGAGTGTGCTTTTATAGCCCAATTATGAAAGAATAGAGATTATTACAAGAATCTATATTCATCCCTTTTAAGCGATGAGCTTTGATTCTAAAGAAAATTATAGAAAAAATGTTTTTCTTATGAAACTAAAGCATCAATATTGTGCATCCCAATTATGAGAACATGGTCTTATCATCCAATCATGAAAAAAATTAAGATTGTTGGAAAAAAATCCAGGTTTGTCTTATCTAAAGGATAAACTTTGATTCTAAATAAAATAGAGGAAAAGAAAACCTTTCTTGTGTAATCAAAGCATCAACACCATGCATCCTAATGAGGATAATATGTTTTTTAGCCCAATCATGAAAAGAATGGAGATTGTTATAAGAATCCATGTTCATCTCATCTTAAGGATGAACTTTGATTCCAAGGAAAATGGCGAAAAAAATGCATTTTTGATGAAAACAAAGCATCAATAGCATTTATCCCAATGATAAAAACATGTTTTCACAACCTAATCATGAAAATATTAAAGATTATTACGAGAATCCATGTTTGACTCATCTGACGGACATCCAAGGAAAATGGTGGAAAAATAGCTTTTCTTAGGAAACCAAAGTGTCAGCATAATGAATTTTAATGAGGGGAATGTCTTTTTGCAGCCTAATTGTGAAAAAAATAGAGGTTATTATAAGAATCCAAGTTCATCCAATTTGAAGGATGAGATTTGATTTAAAAAAATGGTGGAATGAAAACTTTTCTTGCAAAACCAATGCATCAATGTCATGATACTAGTATGAAGGATGTCTTTTTATAGCCCAATAACAAAAGAATAGAGATTAGTATATGAAAATCCATGTTTATCTCAAATGAGAGACGAACTTTAATTCTAAGGAAAATGGTGGGAAAAAAGATTTTCTTAAGAATCCAAAGCTTGACATCATGTATTTCAATGAGAAAAAAGTGTTTTTGTAACCAAATTAAAAAAAGAATTGAGATTGTTTTGAGAATCCATGTTCATCTCATTTAAGGGAAAAACCTTGATTATAAGGAAAATAATGGACAAAAAAGCATTTCTTGTGAAACCAAAGCATCAGTGTAATGTATCCCTATGATAAAAAGGTGTTTTCATAGTAGAATCACGAAAAGAGTGGTGATTATTACAAGAATTCATGTTCATCTTATTTGAGGGATAAGCTTTGATTTTAAAGAAAATGGCAGAACGAAAAGCTTTTCATGTGAAACCAAAGCATCAATATCATGTATCCCAATGATGAGAATGTCTTTTTGTAACCCAAGCAAGAAAAAATAGAGATTATTGTAAGAATCCACTTTTATCTTGTCTAAGGGATAAACTTTCATTCTAAGGAAAATGATGGAAAGAAAAGCTTTTCTTACAAAACCAAAGCATCAATATTGAGCATCCCAATGAGGAAAATGTGTTTTCATAGCCCAATTATGAAAAGAATTGCTATTATTACAAGAATCCATGCTCGTCTCTTCAGAAGGATGAGCTTTGATTCTCAAGAAAATAGTGGAATGAAAAGCTTTTCTTATGAAACCAAAGCATCAATATAATACATCCTAATGAAGAGAATGCATATGTATAGCCCGATTATGAAAAGACTAGAAATTATTACGAGAATACGTGTTCTTTGTATTTAAGGGATAGAGTTTGATATAAGGAAAATGGTGGAAAAAAATCTTATGGAACCAAAGCATCAATAACTAGCATTTGTAATGAGGAGAATGTATTTTATAGCCTAATCGTGAAAAAAAAAAAGGAAATTATTTTGAGAATCCATGTTTATCTTATATGAGGGATAAACCTTAACTCTAAGGAAAATGGTGTGTAGAAAAGTTTTTCTTCTGAAACCAAAGATTAATATCTTGCATCTTAATGAAAAGAATGTGTTTTTGTAGCTTAGTCTTGAAAAGAATGGAGATCATTATGAGAATCCATGTTTGTTTCTTTTATGGGATGAACTTTGGTTTTAAGGAAAAATGGTAGAAAGAAAAGCTTTTCTTGCAAAACCAAAGCATCAATATCATGCATCCTAAAGAGGAGAATATATAAAAAACAATGAGATATTACAAGAATCCATGCTAATCTCTTTTAAGGGACAAATGGAAAATAAAGCTTTTCTTGCAAAACTAAATCATCAATATTATGTATCTCGATGATGAGAACATGTTGTTGTAGCCCAATCAAGAAAAGCATGCAGATTATTATAGGAATCCATGTACATCTCATTCGCAAGGTGAACTTTAATGCTAAGGAAAATGGTGAAAAAAAGCTTCTCTTACAAAATCAATGCATCGATATCAAGCATCCTAATAAGGAGAATGTGTTTTCATAGCCTAATCATGAAAAAAGTAGAGACTATTATGAGAATTCATGTTCATCTCATCTAAGGGATGAACTTTGATTCTAAAGACAATGATGGGAAAAGAAGCTTTTACTGTGAAACCAAAGCATCAATATCATGAATGATTAAGAGAATAATAGGTTTAAGTGCCTAATTTAGAAAAAAAATGGAGATTGTTAAGAGAATCCTAGTTTGTCTTACTTAAGAGATAATTTTTTATTCAAAAGGAAATAGTAAAAAAATCTTTCTTGCTTTAATATTGTGTATGACAATATGGAGAATGTGCTTATGGTGGCTAATTATGAAAAGAGTAAATATTGTTAAGAGAATCCTTGTTCATCTCATTTGAGAGATGAATATTGGTTCTAAGGAAAATGGTGGAAAGAAAACATTTTCTTGCAAATCAAATGGATCAGTATCACGTATCCTAGTGAAGAAAGCATGTTTATGCTACCTAATTATGGAAAGAACGGAGATTATTACAAAACTCCTTGTTTATCTTATTTGATGGACACACTTTGATTCTAAGGAAAATGGTTGAAAGAAAAGCTTTTCTTATGAAACCAAAGCATCAACATCATCTATTCCAACGGGAAGATTTGAGGTGCCTAATCATGGAAAGAACAGAGATTATTATAAGAATCGTTATTTGTCTTATCAGATGGATAAACTTTAATTCCAAGGAAAGTGCTAGAAGAAAAGTTATTCTTACAAAATCAAAGCATTAATATCATGAATCGCAATGAAGAGAATGTGTTTGTGGTGCCTAATCATGAAAAGAAGGGAGATTGGTAAGAGAATCAGTGCTTGTCTTATTAGTGAGATGACCTTTGATTATAAGAAAAATGATACATAGAAAATTTTTCCTTGTGGAACCAAAGCATCTATATCATGTATGTAATAGGAAAAACATATTTATAGTGCCTAATTAAGAAAAGAATGGAGATTGTTATGAGAATCCATGTTTGTCTCATTTGAGAGATGAACTTTGATTCTAAAGAATTGGTGGGAGGGAAAATATTTTCTTGCTAAATCAAAGGATCAGTAACATTTATGACTATAAAGAGAACGTGTTTGTGGTGCCTAATCATGAAATGAATAGAGATTATTATAAGAATCCATGTTTGTCACCTTTAAGGGACAAACATTGATTCTAAGAAAAATAGTGGAAAAAAAGTTTTCTTGCAAATCCAAAGCATCAATATCATGTATTCTAGGGAAGAGAACGTGTTTATAGTGCCTAATCATGAAAAGAATGAAGATTATTATAAGAATCCTTGTTTGTTTTATTTGACAGGTAAACTTTAATTCTAAGGAAAATGATGGAAAAAAAGTTTTACTTATGAAACCAAAGCATTAATACCATGTATGACAAAGAGGAGAACCATGGTGCCTAATCCCCAAAAGAATAAAAATTATTCAAAGAATCCTTATTTGTCACATTTAAGAGTGAAGCGTTAATGCTACAGAAAATTTGTGTAAAAAAATCTTTTCATGCAAAATCAAAACATCAATATCGTATATGACAAAGAGGAGAATATGCCTATTGTGCCTGAGTATAAATATAATGGAGACTATCAAAAGAATTCATGTTTGTCTTATTTAACAGACAAACATTGATTCTATGGAATATGGTGGATAGAAAAGCTTTTCCTTGGAAACAAGAGCATCAATATCATGTATGGCATTGAGGAGAACATCTTTATGATGCTTAATCATGAAAAGAATAGAGATTGTTATGAAAAACCATGCTTGTCTTATTTGAGAGATGAACTTTCATTCGAAGGAATATGAGGGAAAGAGAAGTTTTTCTCGAGACATCAAAGCATTGATAATGTGCATGACAATGAGAGGACATGTTTGTGATGCCTAAACATGAAATAGATGGAGATTATTATTATGAAAATCCATGCTTGTCTTAAGCGATGAACTTTGATTCTAAGGAAATGGGTGGAAAGAAAAGCTTTTCTTGTTAAGCCAAAGCATCAATATCACGTATCTCTAAGAGGAAAACATGTTTATGAGGCCTAATCATGAAAAGAGTAGAGATTATTACAGGAATCCTTGTTTATCTTATTTGATAAACAAACTTTTATTCTAAAGAAAATTATGGAAAGTAACACTTTTCTTGCGAAGCTAAATCATCAGTATCATGTTTAACGAAGAGGAGAATGTGTTTATGCTAACTAATTGAGAGAAGAATGGAGACTATTAACAAAATCCATGTTTTTCTCATTTGAGAGATGAATTTTGCTTCTAATGAAAATAATGGAATTGCTAAATCAAAGCATCGATTCCATGTATCCTAGTGGGGAAAGCATGTTTATGGTGTCCAATCATGAAAAGCGTAAAGATTATTTAGAAGAATTCCTATTCATCTTATTTGACAAAGGAACATTGACTTTAAGGAAAATGGTAGAAAGAAAAGCTTTTATTGTGAAACCAAAGCTTCAATTGCTATATGCCAATGTAGAGTACATTTTTATGATGGCTAATCACAAAAATAATGGAGATTGCTAAGAAAATACTTATTTATCTTATTTAGGAGACAAACTTTGATTCTAAGGAATATGATCAAAAGAAAGATTTTTCTTATGAATCTAGAGCATCAATATCATGTATCCAAAAAGGGAGAACGTGATTATGGTGCCTAATTATGAAAAAATAAAGATTATTACGAGAATCCTAGTTTGCCTTATTTAACAAATAAACTTTTGTTTTAAGGAAATTGGTACAAAGAAAAGTTTTTCTTGTAAAACCAAAGCCTTAATATCATGTATCTTAGTAGGGAGAACATGCTAATTGTGCCTAATGATTGAAAGAACATAGATTGTTACAAGAATCATTGTTTGTCTCATTTGATAGACAAACTTTGATTTAAAGGAAAATGGCCAAAAATAAGCTTTTCTTATGAAAGCAAAGCAATAATATCATGTATGGCAATGAGGACAATGTGTTTATAGTGCTTAATCAAGAAAAGAATGGAGATTGCTAAGAGAATCGTTGTTTGTCTAATTTATGATATGAAATTCGATTATAAGGAAAATGGTGAACAAAAAAGCTTTTCTAGCAAAACCAAAGCATCAAGATCGCGTATGGTAATGCGAAGAACATATTTATGGTGCCTAAACATGGAAAGAATGGATATTGTTATGGGAATCCATGTTTGTCTCATTTGAAAGATGAACTTTGATTTTAAGGAATATGATGGGAGAAAGGCATTTTATTATGAAATCAAAGGATAAAAACATTTATGACAATGAGGAGAACATCATGAAAAGAGTGGAAATTATTGTGAGAATCCATGTTTGTCTCGTTTAAGGGATAAACGTTGATTCTAAGCAAAATAATGGAAATAAAAGATTTTCTTGCTAAGCCAACGCATCAATATCGTTTATACCTATGAAAATGTATTTATAGTGCCTAATCATGAAAAAAATAGAGCTTGTTACAAGAATTCTTGCTTGTCTCATTTGATGTATGAACTTTGATTACAAGGAAAATATTGAAAAGAAATGCTTTACTTGTGAAACTAAAATGCTAATATCATGCATGACAAAGAGGTGAACTATGGTGCCTAATCCTAAAAAGAATTAAGATTGTTCAAAGAATCCTTATTTGTCTCATTTGAAAGTCAAACTATGATTCTAAAGAAAATGGTGAAAGAAAATCTTTTCATGGAAAGCCAAAGTAATACAAACTTTAGGCTAAAAACATAACTTAGAACTCGATTGGATGGAATTAGATCCCTAAGATTATTTTCAAAATCAAGTAAAAAAAACTTAACCCTAATAAATCCTATTGATTAAAACCAATTATAAGAATCTTGATCATCACGAGTTACCTTGATAAGATCAATTTGAGTTCTTATTTAAGGAACTGTAGACACCTTATTTTGTCTAGGCTAATTTGTAGCAACCTGAGGCATGGAAGTGAATGGAGATGATGATTAACACTTGATGAAAAAGTATTTTTAAGGAGGTCAAGAATGCCTATGGATCATATTAAAGAGAAATGCAAAGATGTGGCATCAAAGGACATAGTTCTAGGTGTTCAGGGACAAAACACATGGGAAAATTCATAATTTTGCCTGAATGTATAGATACATAGTTCTCATGTATCGATACAATACTCCAATGACCCAAAAATTTGAAATGTCCCCATTTGCATCGTTACAGTGTGTAAACGTATTGATACATAAATTTATGTATCAGTACATGAACTCATGCATTGATACTAGGCCATGCCAACATCAAAATGTGCATTCTGTAAAGTAGATGTATCGATACATGTTAACATGTATTGATGCAATGTTTCATTGTACCGATACATTGTTTCATTGTATCGATACAATGATCATTGTATGGATACAATGTTTAATGTTTTGATACATTCAAGGTTTTTTAGGCCAAATGTATTGATACATTCTTTAATGTATCAATACATGCAAGCTATTTTCCATGATCTAGGCATTTTTAACTTGTCCACCATTGATCCAAAGCTTGATTTTAACTCGTTCTTGCATAAAAAAAGATCAAAATCCATATCAAATTATGAATTTCGACTTGTTAATTAATTAAAACATTTTTTTGAATTCTAAATTAGATCATAAAGGGTCAATGTCATGTGATCACCTTATTCATCCCTTGTTTGTTCACAAAGATCACCATCAGCCACCAAACTTGCTAGTATCTGATTTAGCAATCAAACCAATCACCCTATGTCCATCACATTTGTAGCAAGTTACTTCCTATGGCCACCCTATAGCCATCAGTTTTCATAACTTTGTTCCCTTGAGAAATGACTAAAAACACCTTCACTTTAGATCCTAAGCACTAGTATAAATAGGCTATTAATATCTTAGCTAAAAAAAAGGAATGGGAGATTCCAGCTTGTTTAAGCTCTCATAAATCATTCACACATAAAAAATAATAGAATCTCGTTGCCCTTCACTTAGCATCCAAAAACAGCCCCAAACACTCACTCTTAGCCACTATACATTCTAAAACATCATCCCCACTCATACTAGAACCCAAACTTCATTTAGTTCTTTATTTCTTGCTAATTGGCAACAAGGAAAAAGGAAAATTCGGGCCATCTCTGCTGCTCCAACAACTTGACCAAAATTAAAGCTTTTTTGGTATAACTTCCTACTCAATCACTTTTATTTCCTATATTTTATCATCTTTATCATTTTAGTGAGCTTACCATGCTTCCATTACCCTGTTAGGATTTTTAAGCATTATTGTCACCTTTGGTGATAATAGCTTAGGATTTGGAAGCCTTGATGCCCTTTTTGACATGCAAAGCACCTTATTTCATCCTTATTATTTTTGACAGCTCTTGTTCATGCATTTTATGCCATATCCATGCATCATGTTATGTTTAATCCATGCCTAAATCCTTAGCCTAGCATATTTCAAGGATCTTTATACGTTAGCTTGCATTGTCATGAATCATTGTCATATTCGGCATGCTTCACTTCATGAGATGCATGTATAACATTTTCTTTTTTAAGACTGTTGGTGAAGTTAGCATCCCCATTCAAGTTATGTCCCATCCCCTTGTATATTCATTGTCTTCTCTTTATCTAAGTGTATGTTTGATGGCTATTTTAAAAAAATTGATTTTCAAAACCTCCCCAAGCCTAAAACAAAAAAAAAATCTTGGGAAAAATTAAGTTTTTCAGATTTAGAATCTTGATTAAATGAACTCAAAACTTTTGATAGTTCAACAAAAATGGCCCTACAATTGTTCTCGAAATGTTTTTGCCTTGTTTTTTAGTCAAAATTTTGAGTGGTATGATCAACGGGCTATTTCATCATCCCAAACTACTTCGAGGCTATGCAAATGAGTTAGTAATGCTCATGCTACTCTTTCCCTTTGGTTATGGATGTTCAAATGTTAGTGACTCGAGTTTGGACCTAAAAACACAAAAAAAATAAAAAATATATCTCCTGCTTTGCTTTGTCCCTTGTTGGCAATACAATTTTTGCAAACTAAAAAGTCATTTTAAAATCTAAAAAGGCTTTTCATGAATTTTTTTGATATTTTTTTCTGAAAGTGCATCAAATCATCTTTAAGATAATGTCTTGTTCATCCTTGGATCATTTCAGATGAGAAGTTATGATTTTTTAAACCCAAATTGCTTAGAACCCTTGGAATCAGTAACATGCATTTTGGTTGGGCCATTTGGACCCACTAAATGATTTTTCCAAATCCTTCAAACATTCTTCCTAAAAGATTCATGAAATTCCTTTTTCAAAAAGGTGCCGTTTGCAATTCTTTGATACCAAACAAGTCCAGGATGATTTTTCAAATTTTGACACACCATGTCCCTCGTATGCTCTGCCAATAGCATAATTAGTCCAAACTTGAAAATTAATTTCCATGGAAAGTATTTTTTAAAAATATTGGGAATATTTTTAGATTGACCCTTGTCAAATTACCTTTCTAACGGTATCTTACGCACCCTCTGAAGCCTTAAAATCAATTTACAATAAATTTAAAAAATGGGATAGCGTGATGCTATCCCCTATTTTTAGCTATGGTTAAAATTGAGTTATTCTCCTAAACCTCATCTCGAGACATTCGAATGTCACCATATAACCTCGATCAACCTCAACAGCATGTTTTGACCTCCCATAGGCTTATATCAAGGCACTAATTTTTTTTTTTACATTTTTACTGTCCTCATTTACAATAATTCCTTTTGCCAAAAATCATCAAAATGCTCAATCATTTTCTAAATCACAAAGTTTTGTCAACTTATGTTTTCCAACTCGATTTCTCTAAAGGGTGTTAGATATGTCACTTTTTGGGGATACTCTAACCCCCTCTTTTAGAGGGAATATTCCAACCTTATCTTTTAATTACAATTAAAAATTTTTTTTTACTGAACTTCCATGAATGTGTCAAGAGTCAAACCCATTTTTTAAAAAAGGAAAAAAATAAAAAAAAACCTCATTCAATTAAAAAACCCAGACGCATCTTGAAAATTATCGATTCAAATATTCCCAGATAATCGATTTCAATTGAAAGATAAATTTTAATAGTCCATCTTTTCTCTTTATCATGACATTGAATGGTCCATGTTATGTTACTTCATGTGTTGCCTTACTAACGTAATTTCCTTGTGATGATTATTTGCATTCATGTTTTCAAATCATTTCAAATGAAATTAAAGGTAATGTTCCACGTGAGTATCTCTCTAGTGCCTAAAGTGGAATATTTCATTTTTCAAAGTAAAATCTAGAGGTTATTTTTATTGAAAATCTCTATATTCTCCATCTCTTCAGGGCATATATGAGATTAAATATTTTTAGCAAAACTTGGATTTGTATTTCTATAAAATTCATGCATTAAACATGGCTAATATCAAAATAGTGACGAGTTAAGATCGAAAGAATTGAAACTAAGATAAGACATAACTAGTAAGGTATCGATTTTGGGCATTGCGAGGAGGTTTGTGCCTCATCATGTGAAACCAACTCCTGAACTCAAATAACGAATCTTTATACTACGTAGGCCACAGGATTGGTGTTTCGAGTTTTGTAACTTAAGACATGGGTTTCAATAGGCATCTGATTATGCCTAGCCCAAAATGATCGATGGCAACTCCAAGCATCGACCATTTCATTATGGTCATCCAAAACCAATTAGATGAGCAATTCGTCTTCTGGTCCCCTTCATTGTATCATGAGTCGAGGAGCCATACTTTTTCGTTCTCATCATGTCACAAAGGAAAAGTCTCAGTTAAAAAGACATATCCTAGTTAGAAGAATGTTTTAAGTTGTATGCACCTATTGATTTGTAAGGAATCACCTCGGGGCATGTTCGACTCCACTAGGGATTGTATAAAGAGTTAGGCTAATAACTAGCTGTGTCTTACTAGGTTCTCGGTTCCTTTGATCTTCGCTCATTTTTTAACTATGATCATTTTTGTCATTTTTTTAATTAATCTTTTGTTTGGAATGATTGTCAGGATTCTCTTATTTTTCTATAATCATCAGTTTAATAAGAATGGTAATCTGGGAGTAAGCAAAAAATTTTTATTGTTTCCCTATCACACCATGCACTTGCATGTGCATTAGAGTCTCGCCAAACTCCATGGCGAGGTTATAATCCATTCATTAGGAGGAAGTGAGTTATTCAACTTCATAAGTAACCCTCCACACAGGCATAACAATAATTTCTCGAATATAAATTACCTATGTCTCTCATAAGTAACCCTTTGCATTTGCTTAGGGAAATACATCTATCGGTTGAACCTGTTCCACCAAACCCATGATGGGCCTAGGATTAGAGTACCTCGATTGTCTTTACTAGACGGTGGAGTGATATGGATACCTATTTAGCCATCAACTTAAACCTCATATAATGAGCCCTACGAACTAAACCATGTCAAACCATACTAGAATGTTGCTAGAACACCTAGGGAATAGTGCCAATTGGGGAAACATTCCTAATCTTTACTCTAAATTACCATAATTGGGCAGGTGATAATTAGTGTACAATCATCACCCATACCTGCATTTTTTATTATTTATCAAGATATGCCATCATGCTGCCTGAATGATAGCTAACCTTTGTCTAAACAGGTGATGGTGAGCAAAAACCATCATCCATAATGTCTTATGCTGTAAACTATTATGCTGTCCAAGTCACGACTTAATGTGCATCCATACTAGTGGTGATAAACGAATATTACTACCGCTCAGTTATTTTTCTATAAAAATAAGAAATTATATCACCTCACAAGGGCAAGTTGCATCCAGACATGTTGATACACTACCTGTTTCTTATCTCACCACCTTGGTCGAAACATGTAATGAATTTTTTCTCCAATGTTCTTAAATTCTTTAATTTCTTACATTTGTCTCTTATAAGTTTTACTAACTTATTTTCCCCTCGTTTTGTGTCTTGGCACATGCATTATCTCATCATTACTATCATCACTATCATTATTTTGGGGAGCAAGGGACATCATTTATAGAGCAACAACTCATCTCCACTATCTAGTCCTTTAAAAATGTCAGAACATGGTCAGAAGGTTAGCAACGTCAAGATGGTGACATCCTAAAGCCTGATTACATCTTAAAAATGCATGAAGAGTTCAAGATTGGTTTTCGCAAGAATAATTGTGGGGAATTGAAGCATGTTTGGGATAGTAACAAGAAAGAAGCCTTCTCTAAAAAGTTCGAGGATATAGCTCTCTTGTTTTGAGTTTAGTTGGATGATGGCTTGTTGTGAGCAATGGCAAAGTTTTAGAATCTAACCTAATGATATTTCACCTTCAACCAACAAGATCTAGTCTCTACCATTGATAAATACATAACTTTGCTTGACATAGAAAAGGCCAAAGTTAGACCAGATTTACTGCAAAGTACTAATGCCTCTTCCATTCAAAAAAAAGGTTGAAGCAAGTTCTTAGGGCCATAGAGCATTAGTTGATAGCCATATCAAGGTAAAAGGAAATAGCAAATGCATCTCTTGGGCTAACTTAAAAGAGGCCATGGTATATCATTATGATCAAAAGAAAGCTTAAGATGTCTACGCTCTAGCTATCTACAGACTCGTTATATTCCCAAAGACTTTGGGTTATGTAGTGGTGGTAGTCATAAATTTCTTTTCCCGCCTATGTTGCAAAATTAACCCTACTTCTGCCATCATCACCAAAACCATCCATGCCCTCAGCTTTTGTAAAAAAACAAGAATAGAAAGGTTTATCGAGTGCACCTTATTGCTCCAGAAATGGCTCCTAAGTCATATCTTTGTTAGGAAAAGGAGAGCCAAGCAAAATTTCTTCTTCAAGTTCAATCCTCTTTCCATGGCATTAAAGGAAGAATGTCATTAAGATAAGATAGAAAAGCATTGGGTCGAGGAATTACGAAACATTAAGGAGGAAGAAATCACATGGAGAGCCTTGTGGACGTTTTCTCAGTCGATTATGCACAGATATGGGCACTATATTTGTGAATCGCTCTTAAGATTATAGGGAAGTACTAGTTACTCTCTTTTATTAGTATTGCATCAATTCCAGTGCCAATAATTTATCCCGTTCTTCAAAGACTTGGGACATTAGGATTTTGAATATGGAGAGCCCAATTACAAAGCAAAGGTCTAGTTAGCTTTCCAAGCTTGGAAGTAGGTCCATTGTATGGAAAGATATTGGAGAGGAAGCCCCACCACTCCTGGATACAAAGAATGTAGACTCTACCATATCAATGACCCATTGCGACCACCCAACTCTGGGATACTGCAAATCCTAATAGAAAAAGCTGCTTTCTAAGATCAAGCTACTTAGGAAGGAGTTCAAATGAGAAAAGGCATCCTTTTTCATAGAAATCTCTTGACTTAATGAGGAAAAAGGCTAGCTAGAGATGGATATCTATCTTAAGGGTGGTGAAATAGATCAAGTCATCAAAGAAAGGGATCACCTCAAAGATGACCTCAAAAGCCTGACCAAGGATTGTGTGGCACCGCAAAATGCTAACAAGTCCCGATGTGTGGACAAGACATTAGTTAAATAGGAAGCAAAAGTTGCCACTCTCAATCATAAGCTGAATCAACAAAAAGAGGAAGTCAAAACCAGCAAAGAAAAATTCACAAGGGCATGTGCTCTTGCTTTCACCTGCCAATGAAGAAATCAAAGACTTGAGACCCAAATGCGAGATGTGAGAGATGCCAATGTACAAAATGAAATCCTTACCCACAGAATCCAAGAATTAGAATAATCTCTCTAGATTCTTTAAGGTCATATCAATGAACTAACAAGGGCTTCTAAGCAACTCAAACTAGAGTGGCAAGCGATAATTGACCAAGCATGTCTGAACTACCAAGTACAAGATCAACACCTCACTGAATAAGTTCAGATGGCTCAATGAAAGGCAGACGACATGATTAAGGTTACTGGGTCCATAAGGTGAGACATTGTACCTTTCGAAGATCGTGAATAATAACTTTTAAGCTTTCTTGATCGTGTGATTGCATAATGTAATCACGTTAGATATTTTCAGATGTAATCATGTTACAAGTAAAAACCTTTTTGTGGTTTTATGAATGATTTATTGGCAAAGCTATTATAGGAATTAATTATCTTAAACGTATATGCATATTTCACTATTTTGCACTTGCATTAATCATTCATTATCTTAACTTATCATTGCATCATAAACACTCATCAACAAATACATTTTTAAGTAAAAGCTAATATGAGAATTAGGCTATAAAAGTATAAGGGATTTTGAGGTTAATCAAGAATAGGAACCTAACATGCGACATCGCTACAACACATGATGCCGCAAACAAATCATGGAGAGTGATCATAAAGCTAGTATTGAGTAACTTGAGCTAATGGTTAAGGAATCACAGTACCAAATGTGCCATCAATAATGCAAAATGCAAACTCAAATTGCAAAACTTGTGGAACTAATGATAGCCTCCATGGAAGAAAAAGGGCAAGTCCACACTACTAAAGTGAAGAATGATCCTTCTAACACTGAAAGTCCTTCTACCAATAATCCAGAACCCACCCAAGGGGAAACTAGACAAGAACAATAGCCCACTTTTACCCCTACCTATCAGGCTTTGCCAGTCATCTACCTAAGTCCCATTGCGGTAAGCCAATTCATTCCCAGTATTCAAAGCGTTAACATAGGAATTTTATCGGCTGATCCAGTAACCCTTAATCATAAGGAACCAGAGAAAGTAAAAGGTTAAAAGTCTACCATGATTGCAAAAGAAATGAATAAATTCTAATTACTAGAAAAATGCGTTCGAGCTATCAAAGGGAATGAGAAATTCAAAGCTTTTGACAAGCAATACTTGTCTTTGGTGTCCAACCTTGCCATTCACCTAAAGTTTAAGGCCCAAGAGTTTGAAAAATTCAATGGAACCACTAACCCTTCCATCCACATCCAAATGTACCTATAAAAAATGGCTGGGTATGAGAAAGATGAAAAGCTCCTTATCCATTGCTTCCAACATAGCCTCACTGGGGTAGCAGCTCAATGGTATATCAAGCTAGACAATGAAAAAGTTCAATCATATGACGACTTGGCTAAGGCCTTTCTAAGCTAATAGTAGCATGTGTGAGATTAGGCACTGATCGAGTTTCCCTTATGAATTTTGAAAAAAAACCCACTAAAAGTTTCAAGCAATACGCCTAAAGGTGGAGAGAAGAAGCAGCCCTAGTACAGCCTTTTTTTACAAAAAAAGAGATGACACTCACTTTTATTCACACCTTATGTGCTCCTTATTACGAGAAGGTCATAGGAAATGCCACCAAGAAATTTATAGACCTAGTCTTCTTTGGAGAAATAGTTGATGTAGCCACTAAAAATGGTAGAACATCTGCCAGGGAAGCATCTGGATCAAGTAAGAAACCTATTGCTAATAAAAAAAGGGAAGGAGAGGCCAACACCATAAGTTATGCTAGTCATCTTAGCCAAAATAGCATAAAATACTCAACCCTTACTACCTAAGCACACTATATTCTCGCCTTATCATAATACCCCCTTAGCCAATTTATACCATAACCCACAACCCATCCTTTGCAATCCCATCAAACCTACCATAAAGCTACCCTTTGCAAGTTCACCAAAATACTAATCGAGCAACCAATACTAGACTTGACAATCAAGGTGTAAATCACCAAAGACAACATTTTGATCCCATCCTTATAACCCATAAAGAGCTCTACTAAACCTTGCTCCAAAATTATTTAGTGGCCCCAATCTATATCCTAGAAAAAAATGTCATACCTCAATGGTATAACCCTAATGCCCACTGTGAAAACCATGCTAGTGCCGTGGGGCACGACATCGAGAGCTATATATCTTTCAAAAGAAACGTGCAAAATCTAATTAATTCAAAAGTTTGTAGTTTAAGATGAACCAGGGACCAAAAGTTGTCGCCAATCTTTTACCAAACCACATTAAGCTAGCTACAAACATGATTGGCATTAAGCACAAATATAAAGTCAAAACAAGCATAGAGGATGTAAAAATGTCAATGTTCTTGGTCTGGCAGGCATTAATTTAGGTCGGATTGCTTAACACAACAAAAAGACAATCCTGACAACTTTTGTGACTTCCATATAGTTATAGGTCATACCCTACAAACATGTAAGGAGTTTAGGTCCATGGTTCAAAGAATGATGAATGAAGGCCAGATAGAATTCTATCATGAAATCACATGTGTTATAGAATTTATCAACATGATAAGAGACGAAACCACCCAGCCACCCTATGAAAAAAATTGACCCCTCATTCTTTTTGGCAAGTCAAGTTTGAAGGTTAGTTTCTTGACAGCTACATCAAAGTTAGTTATGGGGGTACCTAAACCATTATCATATAAGAGCAACAAACCTATCCCAGGAAGCTATAAGAATTAGGTCATGATGATTGAAGACTAACTCCTATAACTGCTGCAAAGAAACTATCAAGAGTTAGTCACTTAACCTCTAGTGGTAGGTGTAATGCTCCCCTAACTCATGAAAAACAAAAGGTTGATGCATCTCTAAGCACCAGTACCACTCAGGCCTAAACAAAGAATTTTGAGCTTGATAGTGAGTGAGAGAGAAGCCACAAAGTTTTTTAAGTTCATCAAGCACAGTGAATACTATAGTGTGGACTAGTTAAGCTAACAACCCATAAAGATTTTTATGCTATCTCTATTTCTTAATTCAGAGGTTCACCGAAATGCATTTCTGAAGGTGTTAAATGAAGCATATGTGCCACCGAACGTCTTCATAGACAAATTGGATCACCTAGTAAACAACAACACAGTCAATAATTATATCTCTTTCACTGATAATAAGATCCTGCGTAAAGGCATGGGCAGTTATAAAGCTCTACGTATCACTACCCATTGCAAGGGATGCATTTTGCCCAATGTACTTATAAACAATGGGTTAGCCTTTAACATCATGTCTATGACTACATTAAGCAAACACCTTATTGATCAGTCCAACATTCAGAGTAGCCACACTATAGTCCAAGCTTTTGATGGAAAATGTCGCACAGTAATTGGAAATATCATAATCCAACTTTATATAGGCTTATGTACATATAAAGTTGACTTTCAAGTTATGAATATTAATTTATCTTACAACTGCCTATTAGGAAGGCCATGGAAACACTCCGCGAGGGCCATCCCATTCTTTCTCCATCAGAAGCTTAAATTTATGATAGATGACAAAGTAGTCACCGTCGGGGCTAAAGAAAAAATAATCGCCACTACTTTCACTAAAAAGATCTACATAGAGCCTAATAAAGATGCACTGGAGTCATCCTTCCAATCCTTCAAGTTCATTAATGCAACATTAGTGGGAGAAAGATTGCTAATAGTTAAACCCCACCTGTCAAAGAGTACCCACTTAGGTTTAAAAATGACCATTGGTGAAGGTTCCTATGTTGGAAAAGGGCTTGGTAAGAATCTAAAAAAGATAGCCAAAGCGATACAGGTCACCACTCAAGTTAACAAAAGAGAATTAGGATTTAAGGCTAATGCATAGTTAAGAAAGTGGTAAGAAAAAATGATCTGTAACTAAAGGATGACTCGATCATTGGGTTAAGAGAGGGAATCAAAGCCAACATTGTTTCAAGTCTCTTTATAAGATATTCTATTCAAGAAGATGAATCGATCCAAACCAACCATAAGAGCAAAAGGCTAAAGGTATCATGGTCATCTTAAATAGAGCACTTCATAACCTCTATCTCTAAGATACCAAACCATAAAACTCGTGTCCTTCCATTAAGACCTAATTTTGATGGTAGGGTCATGATGGAAGCCTCTGCACTTTTCTTCTTCCTTTCATGTAAATGTCAAGAAATAAAAACCTACCTACCCTCGCCCAAAGGTAGGTAGGTGCCCTATGCAATGGGTATTTTTGTTAAATATTATCAATTAAATAACTTTTGCATATATCATTCCATATTTTGTGTCAACCCTTTTGTCTCAATTACTCTTTTACTTTTATTTTTATTAGAATCCCTCGGTTATGTGTATGCCTTTTGCAATATTTATTTATTCACCTTTTTTGGTGTCCTGGTGATAGTGATATGGATGTGTTTAATAGGTTACCAAAGATCGATTTTGAACAGTTAATTTACACTAGCAAAGTTGATCCTAAAGAATTTACACTAGCAAAGTTGATCCTGAAGAAAATTTTGAAAAGAGCTCCATACTGCTAACCTCTTACAATTAGTTGAGCACGAGGAGAAGTAGATCATAGCCCTTGAATACCCAATAGAAGTTATAAATCTAGGTACTCAAGAGGATCGAAAGGAGGTTAAAATTGAAGCCTCAATAAAATTAATGACCAAAACCAAGCTGATAAATCTACTCCAAGAATATCAGGATGTATTTGCTTAGTCATATCAAGACATACTAGGACTGGACACTGATATGGTGGTCCATAAGCTTCCCATCAAGCCTGGATGTAAACAGATCTAGTAAAAGTTAAGGAGGATGAAGCCAAAAATGCTTCTCAAAATTTTTTTAAAAAAATCAAAAAGTAGTTTGATGCAAGGTTTATCTAAGTAGCCAGATATCCAGAATGGGTTACCAATATAGTCCCAGTCCCAAAGAAAGATGATAAAGTACAAATGTGCATTGATTATCAGAATCTGAATTAAGCTAGTCCCAAGGATACTTCCCAGTACCCCACATCAACACCCTAGTAAACAAGATGACCAAGAATTTTCTTTTCTCCTTCACGGATGGATTCTAGTGCGGCAACCAAACCAAGATAGCGCCTAAAGACATGGAGAAAATAACGTTCGTAAGTATATAACGGACATTTTGCTATAATGTCATGCCCTTTGACTCAAAAATGCCAGGCAACATATCAACGGGCCATGGTAGCCCTATTCCATGACATGATGCATAAAGAAATTGAGGTCTACATTGACGACATGATTAAGAAGTCAATGAGAAAGGGTAAGCATGTCATAAACCTTTAAAAACATTTTGAACGACTACAAAAATTTCAACTCAAATTGAATTCTACCAAATATACCTTCAAAGTCACTTCGGGCAAGCTTCTAGGCTTTATAGTTAGCAAACAAGGGATTAAAGTTGACCCAGACAAAGTTAAAGCCATTTAAGATATGCTACCACCTCAAACTTAAAAGGAAGTGAGAAATTTTTTAGGGAGACTGAACTACATTTCTAGATTCATATTGTAGCTCATTAACAAATGTCACTCCATCTTTCTGCTTCTTCATAAACAAAATCTAAGAGAATGGAATGAGGCATGTCAAGAAGCCTTTGATAAAGTTAAACATTATCTATTAAGCACATTAGTGTTCATACCGTCGGTGCCTACTTAACCTTTTATCCTTTACTTGGTAGTCTTCAACAAATCTACGGGTTATGTATTAAGGTTACATGATAAGTCAGGAAGGAAAGAACAAGCAATCTACTACTAAAGAAAAAAGTTCATGGAATGCAAGTGCAACTACCCGATAGTCGAGAAGTTGTGCTATGCTTTGGTGTGGACAGCCAAAAAACTCAGGTAGTACATGCTGTATCACACTATATGGCTGATTGCAAGGCTTAATCCTATCAAGTATCTAGATGAAGCCCTTACATTATCGAGAAGGCTAGCTAGATGGCAAGTCCTACTTTTTGAATATGACATTGCCTATGTTAGTCAAAAGGCTATCAAAGGTGGTGCGACAACTAACTTTTTAATAGTTTGAGTGGTAAATGATTATGAACCCTTAATTTTTAACTTCCTAGATGAAGATCTAATATGTATCTCTGAAGATGAAAATGCCTCTAACCAAGATCAATATTGGAAGATGTATTTTAAAGGAGCATTAAATGCCTTAGGACATGGAATTAGGGTAGTATTGATGTCACCCAATGAGAGTTATTACCCATTCATAGAATGGTTAAATTTTGACTGCACAAATAATATTGTAGAATATAAAACTTGTGTCATATGTCTTCAAGCAGCCTTTAAGAGGAATGTCAAGATATTATAGGTGTTCAGTGATTTAGCACTAGTCATATACCAATTGAAAGGGGAATGGCAAACTTGTGATGCGAAGCTGATGTAGTATGGGAAGCTGATAGCAAAACTCAATAAAGAATTTTATGATATCAGTTTTCAACACTTACCTGGAGAAGAGAACTAAATAGTCAATGCTTTGGCTACTTTGTCATCCATGTTTAAAGTCAACCAAGAGTTGGATGTTACTTCATCTAGATGAGCATTTACACAACTTCGATTCATTGTCATAACATCAAAAAAGAGAAGGATGGCCTACTGTAGTACTATGACATCCTTTATTACATTAAGGATCACAATATCCCAAACATGCAATCGAGACTGATAAAAAGACAATTAGAAGATTGGCTATGGGATTTGTTCTTGATGGAAAATTCTTATATAAGAGAGTCATGATCAAGTATTGCTCAGATACATCAACATTCCTAAAGCCAAAAGGATCCTAGAAGAAGTTCAAGAAAGTATTTGTGGCACACATGCTAATAGAGATTGAATGGTTAAGCAAATCTTGAGAGAGGGTTATTATTAGTTGACCCTTAAGAAAGACTACATCAATTATGCCCAAAAATTCCATAAGTGTTAAATCTATACAGACAAGATCAATGTCCCTCCAATGCCACTTCACGTCATAACAGCCCCATGGCCCTTCTCCATGTGAGGCATAGATGTGATCGAGCTGATCATCCTTAAAGCTTATAATGGGCATCATTTTATCTTGGTAGCAATCAACTATGTCACCAAATAGGTAGGGGCTGCCTTGTATGCTAATGTCACTAGATCAACCGTATATAAGTTTTTCAAGCGGGACATCATCTATACGTATGGCTTTCTAAACCAAATCTAACTTAAACAATAAAATGATGCAAGCAGTCTATTTTTAGTTCAAAATCTAGCATCATAATTCTATCGCTTACCGCCCAAAGATGAATGGGGTAGTCAAGGCAGCCAATAAAAATAATAAAAAAACAATTAAAAAAATGGTTGAGACTTACAAAGACTGGCATGAAAAGCATCATTTGCACTTCATGCCTATCAGACCTTAGTTCAAACTTCCACAGGCACTGTCCCATTCTCCTTTATCTATAGGATAGAAGCTATATTGCCTATCAAAGTCAAGATACCTTCTCTTAGAGTCTTGATGGAAAGCAAACTTGAAAAGACTGAAAGGGTCAAGAACAGATATGACCAGCTTAACTTTATCGAAGAAAAATGCATGAAAGCCATCTACCATGGTCAAATGTATCAAAAATGCATGATCCAAGTCCAAGACAAAAATATATACCCATGATAACTTTACCTATATGAATTGGTATTGAGGAGGATCTTCCCAATTCACAAATGCACGGGGCAAATGGGCACCTCATTAAGAAAGACCATATGTCATGAAGCAAGCTTTCTTTAAAAGGGCCCTAATCTTATCAGAAATAGATGGTAATGCCTTTCCCAACCTAGTCAACTCAGATTTTGTCAAAAAATATTACACGTAGGGGGTGAAAACCTAAAAAAGCATCCTTAAAAAAGGGTCTAGCTTAAAATCCAAAAAGGGCACTTGGGTAACCAGCCTGACTACGGTTGAAAATTCGTAAAGGCAACTTGAGAAGATCAATTTTGATGAGGCATAAAATAAGAGCACCTATAGGACAATGTAAAGCAATCCTAGGGATCTTCTGAAGATCGACTCAAGCTAGTCACATTTATTATTCGAGAAATATCCTAAAAAGCACCTAAATAACATCCATGTCATGATTGTCAAAGGTATCTCTCGCCCAAAAGATTATCCTTCTGGCTACCTTATCACTTGTTTGTCAAATAGTATATCAAGTTGTATCTTTTTGTTTTCATGAATAAATATTGCCTTATTTATTTTAACCTTTGTACAATTCATATTGCACTTGTTATTTAACTGATAACATTTGATAATCAATTAAAATATGCATCAAGACATCTCGATATTACATTGAAAGGAAAAGAAAAGCATAGGGAACTCTGTTCGCACCTTAATCATCAAGATCATGAACTACTCGTGCCTAAACACCTGCTCGACATAACCGTACACCAAACCATTTCTTGCTTTCATAAGCCATATCTCAAGAAAATCCATTTCAAGCTAACCAAAAATTAATCCTTGCATTCTATCAGACTCCTCGAAACCAAAGACATAAACCTAATTAGTCAAACAGTTTCCAAATTGTTAACAATGCCTTTTAGTTGTCAGGAAAACAATTGAGCCTTTTAAATCAGGCTATGCAATAATTTAAATTCTTGAAAATAGATGAATAATTTGACTATCAAAACATCATATCCCTTATGGAGCCAGCATAATTCACAATAACTACCTTCTGTGATAGATTTTATGTCGTGTCCCTAATGGAGCTGGGACAACCTACAATCCCTAGTGGAATTCAAAAAATTCCAATCCCTAATTGAACCAAAATGGATCGTAATCCCTACTAGAGTTTGGATGACTTGTAAAAAACTATGGCTATCTTGCATAGTAGACTTCACGTCATGCAACCATGATAGCATTTCATATCATGCACTTGCATTACCATCATACATCATTATTTTTACAATATCACCTTAAGCTTGGTTTCCTGAACCTCCAAGGAATTCTTGGTAAGAACTTTAAACTTCGTAAACCAAGTTTTATTCAGGTAAGGTTCTTTTTTTCTTATCACCTCATGCCAAAACCTTTTTTATGAAGAAACTATTATTAGAGTGCCAGTGTCTAGAAATTATTGTCCAAAAACTATCGTCAGAAACTTTTGTCTAGAACATTTGTCAGAAGCTCTGTCAAGAATTTTGTCAAGAACTAGTGTTAGAACCCTTTCATTAAGAAATTTTTCATGAACTTTTATTAAGAAAAAACTTTTATTAGAAATTCTATCAAAAATTTTATAAAAATCTTTTCCAAAATCCCATATTGTTAACCGCGACTCAGCATATTGGCACACGTTCTTTCATCAGGAAGTTGTTAGAAACTATCATTTGGGAATCTTTGTCCAAATCTTTGCCAAAAAATTGTGTCAAAAGTTTTTGTCAAAACTTGTCATCCTTGAATCCAATGCTACTAGCTTAAAACCAGCACATTGGCACCCTGTTATCATTAGGAAGCATCTATTAAGAAATCTTTTTCAGCCCATAAGTTAATCGCACCCTTTTTAAAGCCCACATAATCTGGTGGCACCTAGTTTGAGTCAAAGCCCATAAGTTAGTGTCACCCTTCTCAAGGCCCTCACAAGCTGATGGCACCCAAGTCTATTTCAAAGCCCATAAGTTAGTGGCACCTTTTTCAAAGCCCATAAATCAATACCATTTTCAACACCTATAAGTTAGCGGCATCTTTTTAAAGCCTATAAAAGCTAATGGCATTTTGTTTAAGTTAAAGCCCGCGTAAGTTGGCAATACCCGAGTCAAGGCCCACATAAGTTGGTAACACCTAGTCTGAGTTAAAGGCTACATAATCTGGCGGCACCTGAGTCAAAGCCCTCACAAGTTGGTGACATCTAAGTCTATGTCAAAACTTGCACAGGTTGGTGACACCCACATCATAGTCTATATTACTCTACACCTATCTAAGAGGGTTAAGCCTTAGAATACCTAAAACCCTAGTAGGGTGGGCAAACCTTACAAAATTCACTCAAACCTCGATTAGGATCGCTGTGAATACACTATACTTATCATAGTAAAGTATTAATTAAAATTTATTTCTTTGCATGTGTTCTAAAGAGAATCATTTACCCCAGATAAAATAGTGTCTATTTATCTTTGCCTTCTTCCTGATTTTGAGCAATAGCCAAAGAGCGGTAGCTGTAGACAGCTTATTTTATCCAGGCTAATTTTTAGCAACGTAGGGCATGGACATGAAAGGGGGCATTGATTAACACCCATGAAAATGTATTTTTGAAGAGGTTAAGAATGCCTATGGATCATATTAAAAAGAAATGCAAAGATATGGCATCAAAGGATGTAGTCTTAGGTGTTCAAGGATAAAACATAAGGGAAAATTCATAATCTTGCCTAAATGTATCGATACATGGTTCCATATATCGATACAATATTTTAACGACCCAACAATTCAAAATGTCCCTATTAATATTGACACAATGTGTAAATGTATCAATATAAGAGTTTATGTATAGGTACATAACTCATGTATCAATATTAGGCCATGCCAAAATAAAAACATGCATTTTGTAAAGTAGATGTATCGATACATGTTATTATGTATTGATACAATGTTTCATTATATCAATACATTCAATGTTTTTTAGAACAAATGCATCAATGCATTCTTTAATGTATCAATACATGCAGGCTATTTCCATGATCGGGGTATTTTCAACTTATCCACCATTGATCCAAAGCTCAATTTTGACTCATTTTTGCATAAAAAAGTTCAAAACCCATATCAAAATATGAATTTGGACTTATGAATTAATCAAAACATTTTTTTGAAGTCTAAATTAGATCTAAAAGGTCAATGTAATATGATCACCTTATTCCTCCTTTGTTTGTTGACAAAGATCACCATCAGCCACCCTACTTACTAGTATCTGATTTCAGCAATCAAACTAGCCACCCTATGTCCATCACATTGTTAGCAAGTTGCTTTTTACAACCACCCTATAGCCATTAACTATCATAACTTTGTTCCCTTGAGAAATAACCAAAAACATCTTCAATTTATCTTCAAAGTGCTAGTATAAATAGGCCATTAATATCTCAACTAAAAAAAAAAGTGGGAGATTCCAGCTTATTTCAGCTTTCCAAACTCATTCACACATAAAAAAATGGAATCTTATAGCCTTTCACTCAGCATCCAAAAACAACCACAAATATTCACTCCCAGCCACTACGTATTCTAAAAAATCATCCTCACTCATACCAAAATCGAAACTTTATTTTTTCTCTCGTTTCCTGCTAATTAACAATAAGGAAATAGGGAAATTCAAGCCATATCTACTATTCCAACCATTTGATGAAAATTTAAGCTTTGTTGGCATAACTTCCTACTTAATCACTTTTATTTCCTATTTTTTAGCATCTTCATCATTTTAATGACCTTTCAATACTTCCATCACCCTCTTAGGATTCTTGAGCCTTATTATGGCCTTTGGTTATGGTAGCTTAGGATTTGGATGCCTTGATGCCTCTTTTGATGTGCAAAGTGCCTTATTTTATCCCCACTATTTTTTCCAACTATTGTTCACGCATTTTATGCCATATCCATGCAACATGTTATGTTTAATCCATGCCTAAATCCTTAGCCTATCATATTTTGAGCATGTTTATATGTTTGCCTGCATTTTGTCATGAATCATTGTCATATTCAGCATTCTTAACTTCATAAGATGCATGGATAATGTTTTCTTTGTCAAGACCATTGGTAAAGTTAGCATCTCCATTCATATTATGTGCCATCCCCTTGTATATTCATTGTCTTTTCCTTGTCTAAGTGCATGTTTGATGGCTATTTAAAAAAATTAATTTTCAAAACCTCCTCAAGCCAAGCATGTTAACCTCAATCAATGAGAATTAACATGAACTTAGCATTTTCCTTAAAGTTAGCTAAAAAGAAAAAAAATCTTGGGAAAAATTAAGTTTTCTAAATTTGGAATCTTGATTAAATAAACTCAAAACTTTTGATATTCCAATAAAAATGGCTCCGCAATTGTTCCCGAAATGTTTGTGCCTTATGTTTAAGTTAAAATTTTGAGTGGTATGATCAACGGGCTATTCCATCATCCTAAACTACTCGAGGGCTATGGAAATGAGTTCGTGATGCTCATGCCACTTTTTCCCTTTGGTTATGGATGTTTGAATGTTAATGACTTGAGTTTGGTCTCAAAAACACATAGAAAAATAAAAAATATATCCCTTGCTTTGCTTTATCCCCTATTGGCAATATAACTGTTGCAAACTAAAAAATCAGTTTAAAATCCTAAATGATTTTTCTTGAATTTTTTGATATATTTCATTGAAAGTACGTCAAGTTATATTTAAAATGATGTGTTGTTCATCCTTGGATCATTCTGGATGAGAAAGTTATGATTTTTCTAACCTAAACTGGCCAGAACCCTTGGAATTAGCAACATACATTTTTGTTAGGCTGTTTGCACCCACTAAATGATTTGTCAAAATCCTTTAGACAACTTTCCTAAAAGATTCATGAAATTTCCTTTTTAGAAAGGTATCTTTTGCAATTTTTTGATACCAAATGAGTCCAAGATGATTTTTCAAATTTTGACACACCCTATCCCTCGTATGCTCTACCAATAGAATAATTAGTTCAAACTTGAAATTTATTCCCATGGAAAGTGATTTTTTAGGACATTGGGAATATTTTTACTCTAACCTTCATCAAATTACCTTTTTAACAATATCTTATCCACCCTCTAAAGCCTTCAAACCAATTTAGAATAAATTCAAAAATTGGGATTGTGCGATGCTATCCCTTGTTTTCAGTTATGGTCAAAACTGAGTTATTTTCTCAAACTTCGTCTCGAGAAATTCGAATGTCACCACATCCACCCTGATCAGCCTTGAGAGCATGCTTTAACTTCCCATACGCTCATATTAAGGCACTAATTTTTTTTTACATTTTTACCACCCTCATTCACAATAAATTCTTTTGCCGAAAATCGTTAAAATGCTTACTTATTTTCTAAATCACAAAGTTTTGACAACTTAAGTTTTCCATCTTGATTTCTCTAAAGGGTGTAAGCCATATTACTTTTGGGGATACTTTAACCCTATCTTTTCAAGGAGATACTCGAACCCTGTCTTTCAACTATGATTAACTTTTTCCCTTTCTTGAAGTTTCATGAATGTGTCAAAGGTCAAACCTATTTTTTTAAAAAAGAAAAAAACCTCATTTAATCAAGGAACCATATACATTTCAAAAATTGTTAATTTGAATATTACCAGATAATCGATGTCAATTACGAGATAAATTCCAATATTCCATCCCTTCTCTTTATTATTGTATTGAATGGTTCATGTTATGTTACTTCATTCGTTGCCTTACTAATGTAATTTCCTTGTGATGATTCTTTGTATTCATGTTTTCAAATCATTTCAAGTAAAATTAAAAGTAATGTTTCACGTGGGTATCTCTCTACTGCCCAAAGTGAAATATTCTATTTTTCAAAGTAAAATCTAGAAGTAATTTTTATTGAAAATTTCTATATTCTCTATCTCTCTAGGGTGTATATGAGATTAAATCTTTTTATCAAAACCTAGATTTATATTTCTATTAGCATAGGTTTCAATAGGCATCCGATCATGCCTAGCCCAGATATCGATGGTGGTTCTAAATATTGCCCATTTCATGGTGGTCATCTAAAACCAATGAGATAAGTGATTCATCTTATGGTCCCCTTCACTGTATCACGAGTCGAGAATTCATACTTTCTCATTCTTATCACGTCGTAAAGGAAAAGTCTCAGTCAAAAAGATATTTCCTAGTTAGAAGAATATTTAAGTTGTATGCACTTATAGATCAGCAAGGTTCCATCTTGGGGTATATTATGATAAGAAGAAAGAGAAAATACTCTCAAGAAAAAGTTCTTGTTGAAAGTAATGCAAACCTTAGGCTGAAAATACAACCAAAAACTTGATTGGATGGAATTAGGTCCTTAGGATCATTTTTAAAATCTAGCAAAAGAGACTTAACCTTAATAAAACCTATTGATTAGAACTGATCCATCTTGGGGCACTTTGTGATAAGAACAAAGAGAAAAAACTCTCAAGAAAAAGTTTTTATTTAAAGTAATGCAAACCTTAGGCTGAAAATACAACCAAAAACTCAATTGGATAGAATTAGATCCCTAGGATCATTTTTAAAATCTAGCAAAAGAGGCTTAATCTTAATAAAACCTATTAATTAGAACCTAAGTTATAGGAATCTTGATACCATAAGTTACGTTGATAAGATCAATTTGGGTTCTTATTTAAAGAACAATGAAGAAGTTCTCACAAAGAAAAGAAATTCTCAAGATATTTTTTTATTTAGCGTCTCGAATTACATGAATGAGGCAGTGTTATATAAGCCTAAAATCTATAGAGAACAATCTTAATCATAGTCATAATAGTAATCAATAAAGATAAAGTCTATTCGTTATCATAGTTTAATTAGGAATTATCTAAACAACTTAAAATCTTAAGCAAAGTCCAAATAGTGATCAATAAAGATAAAGTATATTCCTTATCATAATCTGATTAGGAACTATCCACACAACTGAAAATTGAAAAGTCAAATTCTGATTCAAAAAAAATTAGAAATCCAAAATCCTAATCAATGTTTCTATTAAGCCTATGAATACAAGCAAATTAGGCCCTTGAAAATTTGAATTGGGCTTTAAGCATTGTTCTTCACCTTTTTTTAGCCTCAACGCAATGTAAAAAAGTGATCAATCTTGGCACTACATTTGATTCATCTTGAACAACCTCCTCTGCTAGCATTTCCATGATTAATCCTTGTAAAGCTTGCTTCATGTGTTTAGTCTTTGCCTTAGTTGCTAGACCTCCAATTTCTCATGAAGGATCATAAGAATGGTTAGAAATAGATATTGATGCAAGTTGATCTCCATCAATTATGTTAGCAAGGTAGTAACTACTTGTACTTTTGTGCAAGGATGATTATTTCTTAACTAGCAATCTTAACCCTTCTTTGCCTAGACTTACTATTCCTAGGTTAGATGATATTCTTGATGAATTGCATGGTTCATGTTTGCCTTTTGAAATTGATTTAAAGAATGGTTATTATCAAATTCACATGAAAGAAGGTGATGAATGAAAAATTATTTTGAGATAAAATATGATTTATATGATTGGTTGTTGATGCAAAGAAAAGCTTTACTTGTGAAGCCAAAGCATCAATATCATGTATGGAAAAGAATAAAACTGTGGTGCCTAATCCCAAAAAGAATGGAGATTGTTTAGAAAATATTTATTTTTCTACTTTGAAAGTTAAACTTTGATTTTAGGAAAATAGTGGAAAAAATCTTTTTATGCAAAACTAAAGCATCAATAGCGTTTATGATAACGAGGAGAATATATTTATGGAGCCTAATCACAAAAGGATTAGTGACTTTTACAAGAATCCATGTTCATCCTAGTTAAGGGACAAACTTTAATTCCAAGGAATATGGTGGATAGAAATGCTTTAACCTAAAAACAAGAGAATCAATATCATGTATGGCATTAAGGAAGATTTGTTTATGGTGCCTAATCATGATAAAAGTGGAGATTGCTATGAAAAACCATGCTTGTCTCATTTGAGAGATAAACTTTGATTTTGGGGAGTATGGTTAAAAGAAAAGCCTTTTTTTTGGAAATCAAAGCATTGATAATGTGTATTACAATAAAGAAAACATGTTTGTGATGCCTAATCATGAAATGGATGAAGATTATTATGATAATCCATTTTTATCTTATTTAAGGGACAATATTTGATTCTAAGGAAAATGATGAAAAGAAAAGCTTTTATTATGAAACTAAAGCTTCAATTTTTGTACGATAATGTAGAGAACATATTTATGGTGGCTAAATACAAAAAGAATGGAGATTGTTAAGAATCTTTATTTGTCTTATTTAGGAGACAAACTTTGATATTAGGGAAAATGACTAAAAGAAAGACTTTTCTTATGAATCCAGAGCATTAATATCATGTATCTTAGTAGGGAGAACATGTATGGTGCACGATCATAGAAAGAACAGAGATTAGTACAAGAATCCTTGTTTGTCTCTTTTAACAGATGAACTTTTGTTTTAAGGAAAATAGTAGAAGGAAAAACTTTGCTTGTGAAACCGAAGCCTTAAATCATGTATCGTAGTAAGGAGAACATGCTTATGGTGCCTAATAATTGAAAGAACATAGACAATTGAAAGATTCATTGTTTATCTCATATGATAGATGAACTTTGATTCAAAGGAAAATGGCAAAAAAAAAAGCTTTTCTTATAAGACCAAAGCGTCAATATCATGTATGGCAATGAAGAAAATATGTTTGATACCTAAGTAAGAAAAGAACAAAGACTGCTAAGAGAATCAATGTTTGTCTAATTTGTGATATGAAATCTAATTCGAAGGGAAATGATGGACAAAAAGGCTTTCCTTGTAAACAAAAGCATCAAAATCGTGAATAGCAATAAGGAGAACATGTTTATGTTGCCTAATCATGAAAAGATTGGAAATTGTTATGAGAATCCATATTTGTCTTATTTGAAAGATGACTTTGACTCTAAAGAATATGGTTGAAGGAAAACCTTTACTTGTGAAATCAAAGGATCAAAACATTTATGACAATTTGGAAAACACATGAAATAAGTAAAGATTATTATGAGAATCAGTATTTGTCTCATTTAAGGGATGGACATTCATTCTAAGCAAAATAGTGGAAAGGAAAGCTTTTCTTGCAAAACCAAAGCATTGTGTATCATAGTAAAAATATGTTTACAATGCCTAATCATGAAAAAAATAAATATTGTTATAGGAATCCTTGTTCGTGTCATTTGACAGATAAACTTTGATTCTAAGGAAAATAATGAAAAAAATGCTTTACTTGTGAAACTGAAGTGTCAATATCATGCATGACAAGGAGAAAAACTATGATGCCTAATCCAAAAAGAATGGAGATTGTTCAGTGAATTCTTGTTTCTTTTATTTGGGAGTTAAACTATGATTCTAAGGAAAATGGTGAAAGAAAATCTTTTCATGCAAAGCCAAAGTAATGTGAACTTAGGCAAATAACATAACCTAAAACTGATTCGATGGAATTAAACCTTTAGAATCAATTTCAAAATCAAGTAAAAGGGACTAACCCTAATCAAACTTTTTGATTAAAACCAAAGTTATAAGAGTCTTGATAGCCATAAGTTACCCTGATAAGATCAATTTGAGTTTTTCTTTAAAGAATAAAAAAAATTTCTTAAAAAGTGAAGAAACTCTTAAGATATTTCTTTTCTCCAGCCTCCCAAATTACATGAATAAGATAGCCTTATATAGGCCTAAAATCTGTAGGGGCAATCCTAATAGTAATTAATAAGGATGAAGACTATTCCTTATCATAATCTAATTAGGCATTATCTAAACAACTTAAAATCCTAAGCACAGTCCAAATAGTAATCAATAAAGATAAAATCTATTCCTTATCATAGTTTGATTAGGAACTATCTAAACAACTTAAAATTAAAAAGTCAAACTCTTATTCAAAAAAATTAGAGATCTAAAATCCTAAACTAATAATTCTATTAAGCCCATGAACAAAAGGAAATTAGGCTCTATTCATCTTAAACATGTGAATTAGACTCTAAGCTTTATTCTGCACCTTCTTTCAACCTTAACAAAGTGTAGAAAAGTGATCAATCTTGGCACTGCTTCTGATTCATCTTGAATAGCTTCTTTTACTTGCATTTCCATGATTAATCCTTGCAAAGCTTGCTTCATGCATTTAGTTTTTTCCCTAGTCATTGGACCTTTAACTCCTTGCAAATGATCATAAAAATGGTTGGAAATAGGTGTTAGTGCAAATTAATCTCCATTAGCTATGCTAGTAAAGCAACAACTACTTGTACTTTTGTACAACGATGTTTATTTCTCAACTAATGATCTTAACCTTTATTTGCTTAGACATATTATTCCTAGGTTAGATGATGTGCTCAATGAATTGCACAGTCCATATGTGTTTTCTGAAATTGAAATTGCTTTATAGTTTATGTGTGTTTTCTGATATTGATTTAAAGACTGGCTATAATCAAATTCACATGAAAGAAGGTGATGAATGGAAAATCATTTTAAGATAAAATATCATTTATATGAGTGGTTAACGATGTAAAAAAAGCTTTACTTATGAAGCCAAAGCTTCAATATCATGTATGACAAAGAGGAGAACTGTGGTGCCTAATCCCAAAATGAATAGAGATTGTTTAAAAAATCCTTGTTTGTCCACTTTAAAAGTCAAACTTTGATTTTAAGGAAAATAGTGAAAAGAAAATCTTTTAATGCAAAATTAAAGCATCAATAACATATATGACAAAGAGAAGAATATGTTTATAGTGCCTAATCATAAAAAAGAAATGGATATTTTTGCAAGAATCCATGTTTGCCTTATTTAAGAGACAAACTTTAATTCTAAGGAATATGATGCACAAAAAAGCTTTCCTACAAAACTAAGGCATCAATATCGTATATGGCATTAAGGAGAACATGTTGACGGTGCCTAATTGAGAGATTGTTGCAAGAACTTTGATTGAGAGATAAACTTTGATTTAAAGGAATATGGTGGGAAAAAATTTTCTTCAAAAATCGAAGCATTGATAATGTGTATGACATTGACGAGAGCAAGAAATAAATGCAGATTATTACAAGAATCCATGTTTGTCTCATTTAAGAGATAAACTTCAATTCGAAGGATAATGGTGGAAAGTAAAGCTTTTCTTGTAAAGGAAAAACATCCATATCATGTATCCCAATGAAAAGAACATGTTTATGGTGCCAAATTATTAAAAGAGCGAAGATTATTACAAGAATTCTTGTTTTGTCTCATTTGACAAATAAACTTTGACTCTAAGGAAAGTTATAAAAAGTAATGCTTTTCTTAAGAAGCAAACCATCAATATCATGTAGATGAAAAGAAAAATGTGTTTATGGTGCCTAATTCGAAAAAGAATGGAGATTGTTAAAAGAATCCATGTTTATCTTATTTGAAAAATAAACTTTGATTCTAAGGAAAACAATAGAAAGAAAAGTTTTTCCTGCGAAATCAAAGCATCAATATTGTGCATCCTAGTAGGGAGAACATGTTTATGGTGCCTGATCATAAGAAGAATGGAGAACATTACAAGATCTTTGTTTAGCCTATTTCATAGATTCACTTTGATTCTATGGAAAATAGTAGAAAGAAAAGCTTTTCTTGCAAAACTAAAAGCTCACTATTATGTATGACAATGTGGAGAAAGTGTTTATGGTGGCTAATCATGAAAAGAATGAAGATTGTTAAGAGAATCTTTGTTCATCTTATTTGAAACACGAACTTTGATTCTGAAAAAATGATGGAAAATGGCTTTTCTTGCGAATCTAAAGAATTAATATTATGTATCCCAGTGCAGAAAACCTATTTTTTTGCCTAATCATGGAAACAAGTGGAGATTACTACAAGAATCCTTATTTATCTTATTTAACATACGAGCTTTGGGTCTAAAGAAAATGATAGAAAAAACACTTTTAGTGAAAAGCCAAATCATCAATATCATGTATCCTAGTAGGGAGAACATTTTTAGGGTGCCCAATCAACAAAAGGATATAGATTATTAGAAGAACCATTATTTGTCTCATTTAATTGATGAACTTTGATTTTAAGGAAAATGTCAAAGCAAAAGCTTTTCTTGCAAAACCAAAATATTAATTTCATGTATCGCATTGAGGAGAATGTGTTTATAGTGCCTAATTATGAAAAGAATGGACATTACTAAGAGAATCCATGTTTGTCTCATTCGTGAGATAAGCTTTGATTCTAAGGAAAATGGTGGATAGAAATGCCTTTCTTGCAAAAACAAAGCATTAGCATTATGCATGACAATGGAAAGAACATGTTTATGGTGCCTGATCATGAAAAGAATAGAGATTATTGCAAGAATCCATATTTATCTCATTTGAGAGATGAACTTTGATTCTAAGGAATATAGTGGGAGAAAAACCTTTTTCTTGTGAAATCCAAGCATAAAAAGCATGTATAAGAACAAGAAAAATGTGTTTATGGTTCCTAAACATGAAATGAATTGAGATTTTTATGATAATTCATGTTTGTCTCATTTAAGACATGAACTTTGATTTTAAGGAAAATAATGGCAGGAAAAGCTTTCTTCCAAAACAAAAGCATCAATATCAGGTATTCAAGCAAGAAGAATTTGTTATGGTGCGTAATCATGAAATGAACAAAGATTATTATTGGAACCCTTAGTTTCCTCATTTGGTGGGTAAGCTTTGGTTCCAAGCAAAATGGCGAAAAATTTTTTTTTGTAAAACCAAAGCACCAATATCATGTATGACAAAAAGGAAAAATATGTTGCCTAATCTAAAAAAAATGAATGGTAAAAAATCCAATTTTGTCTCATTTGATAGACAAATTTTGTTTCTAAGGGAAATAGTGGAAAAAGCTTTCAAGCTAAAACAAAGCATTCATATCATGCATGACAAAGAGAAGAATCTATTTTTAGTGCCTAATCATAAAAAAAATAAAGATTATTATGAGAATCCATGTTTATCTCCTTTAAAAGATGAACTTTGATTCTAAGGAATATAGTGGATAGAAAAGTTTTTTTCTTATGAACCCAAGGCATTAAAATCATGTATGACAATGTGGAGAACATGTTTATAGTACCTAATCGTGAAAGGAAAGGTGATTGTCATAAGAATCCATGCTTATTAGATTTGAGAGATGAACTTTGATTTTTAGCAATATGGTAGGAGGGAAAACATTTTCTTGCAAAATCAAAGCATTAGTAAAGTGTATGACAACATGGAAAATATGTTTGTGGTGCCTAATCATGAAATAAATAGAGAGTATAATAAGAATCCATCTTTGTCTCATTCAAGGGATGCGTTTTGATTCTAAGGAAAACAGTGGAAAGAAAAGATTTTCTTGCAAAACCAAAGCATCATATCATGTATCAAGTGAGGAGAATGTGTTTTTATCACCAAATCATGAAAAGAAAAAGATTATTACAAGAATTCTTGTTTTTCTCATTTGATGGACAAACTTTAATTCTAAGCAAAATAATGAAAAAAAAAACTTTTCTTGTGACACCAAAGCATCAATATAGTGTATGAGAAAAAGGATAATTACGGTGCCTAATCCTAAAAGGAATTAAGTTGTTCAAAGAATCCATATTTTTCCCATTTGAGAGACAAACTTTAATTCTAAGGAAAATAGTGGAAGAAAAGCTTTTCATGCAAATTCAAAGCATTAATACTATGTATAATAAAGAGAGGAATGTGTTTGTGGTGCATAATCACAAAACGATCGGAGATTGTTACAAGAATCCATGTTTGTTTCATTCAAGATATCAACTTTGATTCTAAGGAATATGATGGATAAGAATTTTTTCTTATGAAACCAAGGCATCAATATCTTGTATAACAATAACGAGAACATGTTTGTGATGCCTAATCATGAAAAGAAAAGTGATTGTTATGAGAATTCATGCTTGTCTCATTTAAGAGATAAACTTTGATTTTCATAAATATAGTGGGAAAAATCCTTTTCGTGTAAAATCAAACAATTTGTAACGTGTATGATAGCGTGGAGAACATCTTTGTGGTGCCTAATCACGAAATGAATGAAGATTATTACAAGAATCCATCTTTGTTTTATTTAAAACATGAACATTGATTTTAAGGAAAATGGTGGAATGAAAAGCTATTCTTGTGAAACCAAAGCAACAATATCATATATGATACGGAGGAGAACTATGGAGCTTGATCTCGAAAAGTATGGAGATTGTTCAAAGAATCCTTTTTTGTCTCATTTGAGAAACACCAAATCAATCAGAATAAAACTTCTACATATGGTGAAAAATATGTGACTAACTCAATTGATAAATGTCATTCTTGTATGCTTTGATGGCAAGGTTCGTAAAACTCTCTTTGATTGATGGTAGCATTGCTAGTTACTTCAAGATTTTCTACTGTACACATATTCCCCATCTAGTGATCCGAGAAATAAGGGTTTACAAAAAGCTTAACCCATGTAAGTTATATTTCACCTATTTGTTTTTCCTGACCAATTCTTTAAGAATCAATGTTAGTGTCTGACCATTTTACAATTCCTTGCATGGAAGTCTTACTGGCATTTAGTGCTAAACAAGCTATGACTTTTTTATTGTCAATGATTGAAACTCTTGAAAGCACAAATAAAAGAATGTGTTTCTAGTACCTTATCACAAAAGAATGGAGATTGTTATGAGAATCCATGTTTATTTCATTTTAGAGACAAACTTTGACTCTAAGGAATATGGTGGAACAAAACCTTTTCGTTTAACATTAAGGCATTAATAACATTAATGACAATAAGGAAAACTTATTTATGGTGGCTAATCATGAAATAAATGGAGAATATTATGACAATCTAGTTTACCTCATTTGAAGGATAAACTTTTTTCTAAGGAAAATGGTGGAACGCAGAACTTTTTTTGCAAAACCCAAGATTAATATTGTGTATCTCATTGAGTTGGACATGTATATGGTGCTTAATCATGAAAAAAATGGAGATTATTACAAGAATCTTTGTTTGTCTCATTTGACAGGCAAACATTGATAATAAGAAAAAAATGGGAAGAAAAGCTTGTCTTCTGAATCTAAAGCATCAATATCATGTGTGACAATGAGGAGAACGTATTTATGGTGCTCTAATCCTGAGAAAAATGGAGATTGTTAAGAGAATCCTTCCTTATCTTATTTAAAAAATAAGCTTTGACTTTAAGTAAATGATAGAAAGAAAAGCTTTCCTTACAAAAATAAAGCATAAGTATCATGTATCCTAATGGGTAGAAAGTTTTACGGTGCCCAATCAAGAAAATAACAATGATTATTACAAGAATCCTTATTTGTCTCATTTGATGAACAATCATTAATCCTAAGGAAAATGGCCTAAAAAAAGCTTTTATTGGGAAATCAAAGCATTCATATTGTGTATGACAATATGGAGAACTTATTAATGGTGCTACTCACAAAAAGAATGGATATTGCTAAGAGAATCCTTGTTTCTCTCAATTGAAATATGAACTATGATCATAAGGAAAATGGTGGAAAGAAAAGCATTTCTTGTGAAACCAAAACATCAATATCATGAACGTTAGTGGAAAGAACATGTTTATGTGCCCAATCATAGAAAGAATGGAAATCATTCCAAGAATCTTTATTTAACACTTTTGATGGATAAACTTTAATTCTAAGGAAAATGATTGAAAGAAAAGCTTTCCTTACAAAACCAAAGCATCAATTCTTGTATAACAATTAGGAGAACACATTTATGGTGCTTAATCATGAAAAAAATAAAGATTGATGAGAAAATCGATCTCAGTCTTATTTATGAGATAAGCTTTGATTCTAAGGAAAATGAAAGGTAAAAAAGGTCGTCTTATGACACTAAATCAACAATATTGGGTTTGCTAATGAAGAGAACATTTTTATGGCACTTATTCATGACAATGATTGAAATCGTTATAAGAATCCATGTTTATCTTATTCAAGAGATGAACTTTAATTCTAAGGAATATGGTGGGAAGAAAACCTTTTCTTGAAAAATCAAGTCATCAATAACATTTATAGCAACAGAAAGAATAGGTTTGTGAAGCCCAATCATGAAATGAATGGAGATTATTATGAAAATCTACAGATAAACTTTGATTATAAGGAAAATGGTGGAAAAGAAAGCTTTTCTTGCAAAATCAAAGCATCAAAATCATGTATGAAACAAAGGAAAATGTGTTTATGTTGTCTAGTCTTGAAAAAATAGAGATTGTTAGGAGAGTTTGTGTTTTTCTCTTTTGAGAGATAAACTTTAATTCTAAGGAAAATGGTGAAAAA